>BHFT01053378.1:0-21376 GCA_004320025.1 Laticauda laticaudata
AGGACTAGACTTCCTGTTTCAGGAACTTCTCTGGAGGTTTTTTTCCCCTCCTTTGCTGGTACTTTGCTTGTGTGGAGAGACCATTCAAAGTTACAGTAGCACTAAAAAAGTGACTTATGACCATTTTTCACACTTACAACTGTTGCAGCATCCTCACAGTAACAAGAGGCCAGGTGAGGAGATGCATGCTTCGATGTGAGTGATATTGCATTGGCCACACCCAGCCAATAACATGACCACCACTATGAATCAAGAACTGTGTTCTGAACATATAGCCACCTTAATTTGTCACATTAAGTTTGTATTTCTTTCTGTTGTTGTTTTTTTCAGGTTCATATGCCTTTCAAAGCCCTTTCTCTACTATTGATGTGACCTGGAAGCAGTGGTGGGATTCAAATTTTTTTACTACCGGTTATTTGGCTGTGGCTTGGTGGGCATGGCATTGCTTGATGGGCCTGGCAGGGGAAGGTTACTGCAAAATCCCATTCCCTCCCCACCCCACTAACCTGCTTTCCAGCTCCATTCTCCAGGGCAGGGCAGCAAAAGAAGACCTAGCCAATTATCTGGGACTCGGGAGGCAGAGAATAGATGGGGCAGGGCCAGTCAAAGGTGGTATTTGATGGATTTCCAAACTACTCAAAATTTCCACTACCAGTTTTTCAAACTACTCAAAATTTCTGCTACTGGTTCTCCAGAACTGGTCAGAACCTACTAAATACCACCCCTGCCTGGAAGTCATGCAAATTATCATGCTATAGATAGGTCTCATAGGTTGCCTGTTGCCTGTGAAGCTTCTGAAAGCCTCAATATCTAAGTCCTTTGGGGTGCAGGGGATTGGTATAGGGGCCTACCTGGTGTACTGGATTTAGTATGGTGTAATGTCCTAGGAACTCCCTGGCCTCATGTTTTAAACTGGTCTCCCCAGATCTGACATTCACACATAGGTCAGGACTGCTTGTGGATATTTCTATGGATTGCAGTTTTGATCTATCTGGAGCAGGCCAGAACTGGAAAAGCTACTTTAATTAATCCTTGCTTTGGAAAGTTCACCTCCTGCCTGATCTCAAACTATGAACAATTATCTTAAGATGTTAATTTGTTAAGACAGCCTCTTGTTTTACTACTTCAGTTTTTGGTGTGAGACATATACAAAGATGAAGAACCTGAAAGTCAAATCCCTTAAAAGCCACTCCACTTTTTCAAACATTCCAAAGCTTGTTTTGAGGATGAAATTGATTTTCACTTTTTCACTGCTTTTGATTAATTATTGTTGTGGGAAGGGAACCTTCAGCAAAGCTACCTATTTGTGGGATGCAGTCTCTAAGGAGCTGGCCATCTCAAATCATAGGGCAAAGCAAGCTTAATCTTAGGCTATTTCTAATCCATTCTTTTTCTATAGCAAAGCCCTGCAGTTGGAAACCTTTATAAACTTATAAACTAGATATGCTCAGTTCAGTGTTATGTGGCAACAAAAATCCCATACCTCCAAGAATACATGCTTAATAATATCAGCATCTATTTTCATGCTATTTTCTGCATGTGAACTGTTAAATAAAGGAATGACTCCTCTGGTAAAGGAGACATAGAGTTTCATCCTATGGGAAACATGTGTATGTAACTATCCGTATCTTTCAGATATTTGTGTTTACTAATGTGTTCTTTCTATCCATCTTTCCTAATGTCTGGGGCAATCTTACTGACTGAAATAAGGTTCTTCACATAGCAATTTATTTATCTATCAGATATATTAAATAAGGTTCTTCACACAGCAATTTGTTTACTTATACATATGATTTATAAATAGGATAATGTCCATGAATTTATACATTTACATTCAAGCTTTCATAACATATCTGAATATCCAGATGGCAGCTAATAACATGAAATAGAACACAAATTTAAATAAAACTTCACCCATGGAAAGATACTTTGCATTAATACACTTTCTATTTTGTCCACTGTGTAATCCACCATAAACTCACTGAATAAGATCTACTTCTTTCTTTGGTCTCTAGTCTCCCCTGTTGTGGAACCCATTTTCCAGGATATTCGGCAAGCCATGGGACGTAGTGTAATCCTTCGATGTACCATGTTAAAGGGAAGCCCTATGAAAGTGGCCACAGCTGTCTGGAGATTTAATGGTAGTCTTCTAACAGTGCCTCCAACAGAGCAGCAAGACTATTCAGAATATAAAGTGGACAGTGTAAGCCGGGAGACCAGTGGCAATTACGAATGTAGTATCTCCAATGATGTTGGGGTAGCGGTTTGCAAATTCCAGGTATCAGGTAAGTCTTGTAAAGGACACCTGTCCTTTTTTTTTCTTTAGTGGATACTAGTATGATTAGACTTGGCTAATGATTGGTAGATGAATGAAATGGAAATTTTTCCCATAATGAGACTATGCTTTAAAAAAAAAAAAGAGTTTTTACCATCTCTCCATTTACTGAGCAGTCCCGAAGCAGCAGAGAGATAGTGCTGGGGCAGAAATTGGACTCACCTTCCTTGTAGGAATCTCCATTGGATCAACCAGCTTTTCTGCAAACAGAAGGTGATATTCCATTTAGGAAAGAGCAAGTCTGGATCCAAAACCTAGTTGATAAAATGAGGCAGAAAACTGGGTTCCTATAAGATGCCAATACTCACACTTCCCTTCACCTGCCTCTTATGAATATAATTGTTCACTCCAAGATTAGTTCCTGTATTATATTTTGCTATCTTGTCTTTTAAGTTTAGAAGCCTGAGGGCAGTTTCTGTTTTTTAATTGATAGAGTTGATGAATTAAAAAATAGTCTTTATGCCACAATGCAGCATGTAATTAAATATAATTTGGTGATTTAAAAATGGAAAGTTTAACTCATGTGTATCATTGTTGTTTCCATGACATCTGGGCTTCAGGGATCTGAAATATTATTTGATCCTTTAATTCTGTTTTCCTGCAAAACTGTCTTGGAAAATGAGTGGCTAGTGGTCAGACATTCCCTTTGGGCTGCCCTGATTTTTTATTTTATTTATTTAATTTGACTCTTTGTACTGATATACTTTGGCCTCCTGCAGCCATACAATCCTTTAACTGAGTCCTTTCTTTGCAGTCAATATGAATTACTTTAGTCAGCATTTTCCAGTTACTATAAAAATGCTAGGTAACTTTTACACCTTATCACAACATCAGGTGCATACCGCAAGGAAGCCTTCTCCACACTTAAGATATCAGGCTTGTACTAAAAAAAATGCCATCTCTGCACATTTAAGTAGAAGTGTATGTGAATTTAATAAAGAAATATGGCAGTTCTTTCATTTTCCAACGGTTGGTATAACTGCTTGTATGCAACTTTCATTCTTTCAAAATCTATATTAATATTTTCCGCTCTGTCTATAGCAAAGTTCATGCATGTGGATTTAGAGGTGGGGTCCAGCATTTATTTAATTCTTCTGTGTTTTCAAATATTTGCAAAGTGCTCCATCAGTGATTTATATGAGCAAGAAGAAAATTATAAAGGATTCAATGAACTTTATTATTATATCACCAGAGATGGAGTCTTCTATCTTGATAATCAATTAATTATAAAAATAGGCATAAGATAATGATGATCATCTGTTCTGATTTTATTTCTGAATTTGTTATGAAACTTGACTTAACAATCAATACATGTTGAATAAGCAACAATTAGTCTCCAAGGTGGCTCTGAATGTCTGCATACACAAAAATATAAGTCAATAAAAATAATAAGAAAAGGGGGTTCAGAACTAAACATCAATATTACTATCCCCAGTTAATAAAAATAAACGTGGAATCATTTCCATTTAATTAGAGCAGAAAAGAATGGCTGAGCTAGTAATTGGGGTGGGTAAAAAAGAATGGAAAAGAAGAAAACTTGGAGAATAATGTGTTTTGGGATTTTAAATTGGCCAATGCAAGCATGTGGATAGGGTTTTTGGTGGAAAGATTTTGCTTTGGAGATAAACAGTGGTATTTGGGACCATAGTGTCTTCCCTGTGAATCAATAACAAGGAGTAGGTGAATGGAAGGACTTTTATTGGTAATCAATCTTTAGGGTACAAAAGGCTCCCAGCACCACATTGTGGCCTCCCAGCAAAAGATTGCACTATAAATATTCTTCAGCAAAATACAGATAGTTCTCAACTTACAACAGTTCATTTAGTGACCATTCAAAGTTACAACATCACTGGGAAAAGTGACTTATGGCCATTTTTCACACTTATGACCATTGCAGCATGCCCGTGATCATGTGATTTACACTTGGATGCTTGACAACACATTTATGATGGTTTCAATGTCCCGGTGGTCATGTGATCCCCTTTTCTGACCTTCTGACGAGCAAATTCGATGGGGAAACCAGATTCACTTAAGAACCGTGTTACTAATTTGAGAGCTGCAGTGATTCACTTAATAAATGTGGCAAGAAAAGTTGTAAATGGGGCAAAACTCATTTGATTAAGAAATTTCTCACTTAGCAACATAAACATTGGGCTCAATTGTGGTCATAAGTTGAGGACTACCTGTAGTGCTGCATTTGGGATGTTGCATTTTTATTATGATTAACCCCCCCCCCAAAAAAAAAGTGTGGCAATGAAAGTAAGCCATTTTCACCTCCACCTTACCTACCCCACCTCCTCCAAAACTGCATGAAATCAATTTACAGGGGATCTTAGAAGGATGAAGTAGGAGAGGAGACATCTAGAGCACTCCTGGAAGGAAACTTGAAGAACACTTGACTGAACAAATGTAGAGCTGTTATTTCTTATCAATAATTTTAAGTTTGGGTTATTATGTGGCAGATGCTTGTCAGAACACCTTAGCTTCTTCATTTTCTATTACTTTTTCTATTCAAATTCCCAGAAGTAGGAGATGATAGAAATAAAGATAACAATGTGGTTTTAAAAATACCTAAAAAGAAAATAAATATCTATTTGATAAGATTAGTTGTCTTTCACCTTCATGCTCAAAACTCTTGATAAGTTGATGGCATAGATTCTTATGGATCTCACTGACATCTAATGACTTTCCTCCCCATTTTTTCCCTTTTTTCTTTTCATCTCATTCTCTTTTCTGCTTCTCAGCTAAAGCTTATAGCCCAGAATTTTACTACGATACCCCCAATCCTACAAGGAAGCAATCCAAGAACTATTCCTATGTCTTACAATGGACACAGAAGGAACCTGATGCAGTTGATCCCATTCTTAGTTACCGTCTAGATGTCCGCCAGGTAAGACCTATAATAGCAGCTTAAACAAATGTTTTTTGTTCAAAAAAATGGGGAGCTTGGTCCCTTATTCAGGGAAACATCCACTAGTTCATGGGCTTTCTTTAAATAGAATGGTAAAATCATATATAGTCCTTTACCAACAAAGCAGATAGCTGTGCAATATAATGGAATATAAGTTTTTTTTCTCTTTCCAGCATTCAGATGTGTGTTCCTCTGGTGATTCCTGGGTGGCAAAATATAGTTTTCTATCTGCCCATTATCATTTGGGAAACATTAGTGTCCACAAAAAAACTGCAAGAATGCCAAAATATGACACTTTGCATGTTGCATGGTCATGGCAATGATGGCAGTGGATACTTGCATTCCAGTATTGGTCACAAATGTGTATGTTGTAGAATTTGTATGATGAGATCATCACTTGTGTTTTATTATTTGCTGTCATTGCCTTGTCCTGTGGTGCCCATGTTGGGAAGGAGAAAAGATATCATTTCTGATTACATATTGTATTGTTTTTAGTAGTTATTGGAATGGTTGTTGCTACTTTTGAGGGATATTTTAGCCATTTTGGGGTTAAGACTATTTGTTATGCTTGGCAACTTTTATTTTAGCTGCTGGAATTTTGAGATGATTCTGTATTCAAAAATGATTCCTTTGGATAAATTGCTTTGGCCCACAGAGAAAAATATTTTGTCATGTTTTGTTCTTTTAAGCAACTATCATTAGGAATGAGGCTGACTAATGCCCAAAAGAAACCAAATGTTTAATCTTATTATTGATCCAGCCAAAGATGAAACTAAAGATTAATGCCAAATAGTTGACTTTAGGATACTTTCCCTTTCTAGCATATGTTGTCCTGGAACCTTAAAAACATCAGTGAAATAATTCCTAAATAATCTCCAGTTTATTTATGGGAGTAACTATAATTTATCCTTTACCATGTATTGAACTGCGTAGCCTGTGTAATTTTGTTCATATCTGGCCTTTCTTCTGCCTAAACTGAAAAGATATAATCTGACCTTTTATTTTAAATTAGGAAATTTATTCTTGTTAATTCATTTTAATTTATAAATCCTTATTTGGTGACTGTCAGTAGAAACTGCAATGGTTTTCATTGAAATGTTTGGTAGCTATGAAATTCATATAATTAATGTTAGCTGTGTTAGACTATTTCAAATAATCTTTATGTACAATTCACATCTAGTGATACTTTTCATATTTATGCTCATATGACTATTAATGTATAAGAAACTTCTATTTAATTTCTTCAGCCTATTTAACATCAGTCTTAAATTGTTAAGATCTTAAAAAGTCCTTATTTAAGACCTGGTTTGAGACCAAACTCTAAACCTATAACATGAATCGGCAGAACATAAAGATTCAAAGTAACCATGAATTTTTTTTCCAGCTGCTATATGTACTGTAGGTATACTATAGTTGGATAAATATGTCACTTTGTTTTCCTTTAACTTGTCATTTTCCTGATCACAAGCTTATTCTGGGCTCTTTCAACATCTGTTTCAAATGGGTTCCCCCTCCCTCACCCTCCACTCACTCACCTTTTTCTTCACATTTCTCTTCTACTGATGCACTTTTTCTAATGTGCAAATATTTCACAAGCAATTTTCTATCAATATAATCCATTCTTGCAGGGAAAAAACATTCATGTCTGTGCATGTTGTACTTCATTGATGTACTTCATGAATATTTTTATTGCACACTGTATTTTGACAGGGATGTGTCCTTACCACAATATTATTTCAGAGGTATAAATTTGAAAAGCAAATTTGTACAAATTCAGACTGGACAAATTTCCTATCCATCTGTAAACAGCATACTAGAGCTGAAATATGCATGAACAATACCAGTGTAGAAATATATAGTAGCACCTGGTATGTTCTACAGTAAAAATTATCAGTCCATTGTACAAGATGATGATCGTAAAGATTTAAGTCCCCCAAATTGATTTTGTAACGCTGAATTTGAACTTTACAGTAGAAACTAATTCTATTCAGCGCTCTCTACACCATAATAATCTCACAGGATCTTTTTGTTGCCATTTTCTTCTTTATTAGGGATAATGCACTCTTCACTAAAGCGATGTGTAAAGATGACGATTTTAAGGTTGATGCTTTTAAAGTTGCTAGGGCACATTGTGACAGGTAATAGGGTAGGCTGAGCTTGGAAGTAAAAGATTATTTACTTTTACTGTAAAGGACAGAACAATTTCAAAAGATCTGAGCACCTCTATTTTCTGGGTCAGACAAAATATCTTCTTTCATTCTGTTCTTTGTAGTGGCTCACTCTCTAGGGAACTGTCTGCTTCTGTATTACTTTCTCATACAGCATAAGAGCACATTGTCAGTGCTTAACAAATAATAACAATTTTACCAACACAGTACACAAGGGAGCTTCTTATAATGAATGTGCTTTGTCTGAGAGCAGCCTTGCTATATGCTGAACTTTGCCATTGTAATTTCCAACTAACCCTGTGCAAAGATACAGACAGATTTTGTCCTAAGTAGGACGCTTGGATGTAGAACTTCAGATACCTGGTGTGTCATGCCTCAGCTCATATGTTGTTTAAAGGGAGGCCAAATATGCAACTTAATAGGATGAGTGGTATTCCAAAATTCCTTGGAATAGTTCTTAATATTAATCAAATCTGTCAGATTTCTACAATAGCTATTTTCTTATTGGGACCTCACTTTTTGTGAGCTATCATTTGACTTGGTCCGAAGTTACTTGCAGGACTATATCTCTTTGCAGATTCAGTCATGTTGAAAGAAGTATTGTAGCAGATCTTTCCCCATTTTGAGGAGGTTAGCGAGGCCCAAGACCAAATGTAATGTTTTTCCATTGTTTGACTGATCATCTCGAATGGCCTCCCATTGTAGATTTGCTTAGTTCTAATCCTGTTCACATGCCAGAACAAATTGAAGATAGAAGTCTTCCCATGGGTATTTGGAACATGATACCACTTAATTGTTGCTAGTGGGGTTAAGTGTCTTAGATTAAGTTCTTTGGCTTTCTTATTATTATAATACAGTTTATTTTTCTGCTGAATGTCTTTTTGAATTGCAATAAGTAAGAGAAGGAAGGAAGGAAGGAAATTCTCTACCAAGTGGGTTTAGGATTAAAGCCTTCATTATTTGCAAAACCATATTTGTTATAATGGCAAAGTTAAGGCTCGAGGCTCATGATTTAATTAGAGTAATCGCCGGAACCCTGACAGCTATTTATGCGCAGCTTTCCATCCTTCCAAGGTCAGATGAAAAATGGGGGCCCAGATTTTTGGGGGCAACATGCAGAATTGTGAACTGCCCAGAGGTGCTATAAAGCACTATGGGCAGTATGTAAGCCTAAGTGCTTTTGCTATCATGCTTGCATATTGGAAATCAAGCCAGTTAACATGTTGCTTTTATCAGTCTATAGAAGCTATGTATAGCTTTCAAAAATACTATGTTTGGATAAAGTTCTGATGCTGAATTATTTGGCAGAGAAAGAAGAGGTTTGGATTCAAGAAGACAGTATATTTTATTATTTTTTTTATGTAATTTGGAACTTGCAAATCCTTTTTAATACAAATATAGCTGCTTGGATTTGATCTTCTCTTTAGACCGGGACCCTCACTGTGAGTCGGAAGACAGAGGTACTGGCCTCTCTTTCAGCCTGAAACTTTTAAAATCTATCTTTCCTACTATAACAGCACAGATTAGAATTCTTTAATTTTCTGTATTTTATTTCTTATTTTTTTGTGGCAAGGTAGCAAACCATATGTTTTCAATCTGGATTTTTATTTATACCCTGAGTACCTTTCCCCTGTAAGAAAGTACAAAGACTTGAGAATGCAATTGGGAAAAAGACAAAAAAACTTTAGCCTGAAATGTATTTGCATGAAAAATATGCTTGAATAAAGTGGATGTTTTCTGTATATGTATCGTTCTTACTAATCAGTAGGAAAAGTTCAAAATTATATACCAGAAAGGCTACAGCAATTGGCTGCATCTAGATAACATTAGTTGATTTTAAAAAAACCCACCCTAACCATTGTCAGAACTGGTTAGTATTTAGATGAAAGATATCCAGTCACATACTAGAGTGGGAAGTTGAGAAAGCATCCTGAAGGAAAACAATACAAAGTCATCATTGTATTTCACCAAGAAAACTGGGTGGATGTGTCCATGCTGTCACCAGAAATAAAGCTCAACTTGAGTCAGTTGTTGTCTTATTCAAATAGACAAATTGCATTCCTATAAGCTTCTTCTCCCATCAGTATATTGATTGTAAAATATGCCACTCTCAATCAATTTCTTTTGAAGAATTTTGAATGTGGGCAGTTATTACATACTTACAGGATTTACGTATTGCGCTAAACATATAGTTTGCTTAGATTTGTTTTACTGCATAAACTGCAATTGGTTGGGTGCAAGCAACATAAGCTACGATAATAGTTTACATATCTAATGGCTGGTTTTATACTGTATTCTAAATCAAAACCAAGTAAACTATATATGAGATATGGTCTCAGCCAAGATAGTGTGGTTTCTAGGTGATTTCAGGGATATTTTGCTTCATCAGTTTTCACTAGTAGTTATGGTTGCTTTCTTCCTTCATCACTTATTCAGAGAGAGATTGGCTTAAAGGTAGATTTTCTAAGATACCTTTACAAGTATCTTGTAACACCAAGTACCTTTGGTGTTACTCAGATACCTTCAGAAGCCTCTCTCTTTTATCAGACACCAGGATCAGTATTGATTGAAAGCAAAGAACTTTCCCAGTGAAAACTTAACAAAGCCCTACAGCATCCCACGTTCTGATTCTTTGTATATCATAGCCAAAGGCTGATCATGCTCATTCAATTTTGAAAATTCATGATTTTCAGCTACTGGATGGATACTGGTTTTGTTTTGTTTTGTTTTTGTCACTTGATAGATCCAGAAGTATCCATAAGTATCCTCAACACAGAAAGGACATTGTAGGGCTTGATGATTCTGAACAGTCCACAATTAAACCAACCTTGCCTAAAATCAATTTAGGGGAGGTTCTGCTAAAGAATAAAGGCATTTTTAAAGAGGATTGAGGGACAAAAATCACAAAGTCATTCGTGCAGAAGTGGTCCTAAATCGTGGTGATGCCCACTGGAAAAGAAAAACAGGAATTCTTGGGATTTTTCATACAAACTTAAAACTTCGATCGAATAATGTGTGGTGTATTTTCATGGTGTATTTTCCCAAATAAAAAAGAAACAAAATCTCTCTTTTATATAATCCAGTTTGAGTCTTGGATGCTCCACAGGCTGGAGCATTGACTGAATGTCTCCTTTTTTATTTCATTTAGAAAAGCTTCCACAGGCTTTTCTAAATGAAAGTGGGCCATAGGCCCACTTGCTGAACCAAGGCTGCACGTCAGATTAATTCCTACCAGACACCTAGTGTTTCTTTAATGAGAGAAATGCTTGAGTGATTGTGAGAGCTGGAGGGAGGCAAGAAATTTCATTTGGTTTTGCAATTTGTTCTCTTCCATATTGGATAAACAATCCCTGTGGTCTACAAACAGGTCTTGGGTCTAGAGTTGACTGCTGTTCACCTCATCAGACAGCCAGAGTAGTGCTAATGAGGCCTAAGGCAGTGGAGAGCTGGCCTCACCAGGCAGAAAGACAGCTAATGTACCAGTTAAGACTTGCATGGGACAAGGGGAGTATTTCCAGAGATGTATTGATGAAAATTAGAACAGAGGCTGGGTGGTCTTCTGATGGCCAGTGAAATATCCAAGATTTATCGTTAAATGTGGATCACAGGCAGATTTTATCTTGCAATCTTTGGTTTATATATAGAACAAAATGACATTAATGGATTTTAAGAGCATAGGAGCTGCTTTCTAACCATACACCCAAATTTCTATAGATTATTGAAATTTTCCCATATCCTTACACTTATTTGCCAAAAAAGTACTGCTTCTGCATGTTGATGGCTGGATCCCACAGCCTTGCTAGTAGTATGTCCTACATATAAATACTGATAGTTTTATAAGAATCCAGTAGGAAAGCTGTCCAGCTGTGTAATACATCCATACAAAAATGTAGCCATGAGTGACAAAGAAATATAATTCGAATATGTAGTTTATCACTGTGGAGCATGATTTTTCATTTTACTTATGCATGCCTTGGTTTGGTTTTATAGGACATTCTTGATCTTCCTATTTGCCTGAAAATTCACTCAATAAGTGAGCCAGTTGTCGTGTGTATGTATGCCTGTGTATCAAACATGCTTTTCTGATGCACTCTGTCCTTGAATAGAGAAATTTTCTGTGAAAAATAGATTATTAATGGATGCATGCTGTCTGAGTAAAAAATATTGCTCCTCATCACTGATGGGTTGCTTTTAAAGATTGAAATAATCATCCACTCAGAACAAAGGTAATGTTTCCTAAATTTGCTTTACTTGCCATTGTGATATCAGCATTGAGTCCAATCTGATTACCTCTGTATTACTGTAAAGTGACTCATTCACGTGATGATCCTAAACTGGCAAGCATCTTCTTGCACTGTAGGAAATACCACTCATCCTTTTAATTGGCCGTAATTCACTCTCAGTGACGATATAACATTGACAAAACGTATATTGAATTAGGTGAATTGTTTTCCTTCTGTTCTAATTTGTATGAAATATGATTTTTTTTTTCATGCTGAGAGCCAGTGCATTATAAGAGCACACAATAGATACAGAGTCAAGGTAAACCACACCAAACTTGATTGCAGGAAATACGACCTCAGCAACAGAGGTCAATGTCTGGAATAATTTACCTGACTCTGTGGTTTCTTCCCCAAACCCCAAAAACTTTAACCTTAGACTGTCTACCATTGACTTCACTCCTTTCCTAAGATGTCTATAGGGGACGTGCATAAGTGCACCAATGTGCCTACTGTCCTTGTCCTATTGTTTCTTTTTATTTTTCTTATATGTATCCATTTCATGTATTTATGATTATGTTTATACTTATTCCTGTTATCTTATAATCGCTTGACAAAATAAATAAATAATTGTTAAGGTACTGAATTAGGACCAGAAAGAACCAAATTAAGCTTATGGGGATGACTGTGGGCCAGTCACTGTTTCAGCCCAGTCTATCTCACAGGTTGTCTACAGAGGGAATGCTATAAGCTCCCAGAGAAAAGCCTAGGTATAAATCTAACAAAGACATAATTAATCTATTTTATGCTTGAACATGAATGGTTGCTTTTATCCAGTCAAATCACTGGTCAAAGTGTATTGTGCTGGTCTCTATGCATTTAGTGTCTCTCCACAGTTTGAGGCAGGAATCTCTGTCTCCTAGAAATTGAAGAGATATTTTCCCCATGCAGTACAAAAACCCTGGTGTCTAACTAAGTTTTTCTCTAAGGGAGACAATGAACCTACAGAAAAGACTAGTGTAGACCCACATGTGCAAATATCCACATGTATCCTAATTAGAGATTTTAATTACTAGCTGCAAGGATGACAAACAACAACAACAATAATAATGAATTTAATATTATAATAGTAAATGCAAAGGTAACATTACAATGTAGATCTTACCAGGAAGCAATGTCATAAGTTACAAGGTTTGCATGTAAAGCCATGATGTATATCTGTCATCTATTATTTTCTCTTTGTCCTCATGAATATCTCTGAACCTTATCTTTTATTCTTTCATACATTCCTGTCCAATGTGGTCTGTTCTAGATGCTTATTTTGATGAAATTCTACTGTTATTCCAATGGAATACATGTGCATGGTTAACCTGGATCTAATTTTTCTGGAGTTGCTGTTTCCTTTCCCCATATTAGTTTGATCACATGTTCAAATCAACGAAAGCATTATTTTAAAGTTTGTCAGCCAGCAGAATTGAAATAATTGTCACCATGAATCTGTAACTTGACACATAAAGAATTCATATCATATCATTCTAATTACTGTGTTAATGTTTTATTGAATACAATTGTAGTACAACCTGTGATTTGAAATGTATTGTGTAGTTAGCCTGGAGAAGAGAAGATTACAGAAAAAGAGGCATGATAGTTGCCTTCAGATATCTAAGCCTGCCACACTGAAGTAACCCTGCCCAGTTCTTCATTGTTCCAAAGAGCAAGAATAAAACAAATATGTAGAAATTGTTGTGTAGTAGATCGCTGATCAGCATTATGGAATGGTGAGAACCACTTGATAGTGGGACAAACTGCTTCAGGACCTGGTAGAATCTCTTTCACTAAAGGATTTTAAGTGAAAGCTGTATGGAGGTCTCAAAAACATTTGCAGTTTCATCCTGCTTTACAGATGCTGAATTGAACAGGTTGTTGAGCTATCTGATTTCCAAGATCCCAACTCCCTCGATAATTTTATGAAGCCAAACACTACTGTTTCTAAATCTGGGAAATTCATAAATAGTGGAGGAGCAGCTCATACAAGCTGGATGTGTCCTATCACATAGGATGCAGATCTCTCTTGTCTTCTATCATCCCATAATCCCGTCCTACTAAGGGATTATGGGATGATACTAAGGGATCCCGTCCTACTAAGAGGAAGATGTGTCTTTTCTAAGTCTGTCCATATAGGTCAATTTTACAGAAGGCCCAGGGAGCAACAATGTCATGCCCTAAGCACAGGGCTTCTGTTTAGGTAAATGTTTTTCAACCTTGGCAACTTTAAGCTATGGGCCTCAACTTCCCCAACTTCTCCAATCAGCAAGGGAATGAATTGTTCCACTGAACTGTACTACTGAGAAGATACTATTTTAAATGCAGGGATACAGCAGGGATTACTCTAAACTGAGGGATTACTCTAAACCTCCCTCATTGAGTATGTGTGCCTGTGCACATCTACATCAAGCAAGAGCATTTAACTTCCTTGGCAGGAAAATGAACACAGCAACCATCTTTCTCCCATCAGTTTCCCTCCCCCTTCCCCTACTTAATGAAGTCCTTGTTCCCTCCTTCCCTCTCTCTGCAGGACAGAGTGAATTTACTTTGGAAACAAATAGCTCAGTCAGATCACAGCTCAGTCAGCTCAGTTAGATCACAGGCTTTCTCTACATGATCACTGTTCCGTCCGGAAAAAACACGAGGTAGACCGGGTTCCAACAAATTGTCTTTATTTGTAACAGTAAGATAAACGGAATAGTTTGGCTCTAGCCGCGGCAGCCTTTATATACGGCTTGCCTGCCGGCTTGTAGCCAATGATGTTTGTTTGATTTAACCGCCTTTTGGCAGTTCCTTGGGATTGGTTCCTANTAGTGAACCAATCCCTATGCTGGCTTTCTAGCCAATCAGATTAGCGAATTTGGAGTCAACTATTTTCATACAGAACAGTTATAGACCTATGTAACTCAGAATAATATTCTATGTTTTTTAATGAAATTGCATTGGTCTTTTTGGCTAAAAATCGAGATACTTATTCTATTGAAATTTGCATGTGCTGAAGTCTTCCTGTGAAAGAATAGAAATTAGAAACCATATGACATTTCACACTGGGATATTATTTCTAATTACATTATACAATAATTTATAATCACCATGGGAAAGATGAGGCACTGTATTCTTACAGAAGTTAGACCATTTTCCCACTATGTCTGAAAACTGGCTGATGGGCCAACAACAAAGAACTGAAGATGTCAGATCTGCTATTGGATTATGTTTTTCCATGCATAACCCTGATCCTCCACCATTTAAAACATTCTGCCTGACGAAGCAGTCTGTAAAACTAAAAAAAAGGATTTTATACTTCTACAACTAACATTTAAATCTACTTTGATGTTGAATTCAACAGATATTTGAAAATGAATGCAATGGGATGATATTCACAATTCTTCACATGAGAATTAATTGCCAACCCTAAAGCTATAGTTAAGGCTGACCAATTACATTCATTATACAATAATTAAGTATGTCAACTATTTATAAAACCATTTGAATATAAATAAAAACATAAAGGCTTAGCCTTTATGTGCCATAAAAATAGCTAATTCAGCAGCTGCACTTCTATGAAATGCAATACCTTCCAACTTTGCAATCATTGCAATCAGCAATGAGATTTACATAAAATAGCAAAATAAACACTCATGAAAACACAAATCAATCCACAGAAAGCAGATAGGTGTATGCAGAAAGGAATCATATGGAGCATATCTGATTCATTCTTTTCCCATCCCAATATTGTATCTTTCAAGTATGGGAGAAAAAGATATTACCTGATACAAAAATGCCTATTGCACTAGAAAACAATAGACAATAGGGATGTTTCTGGTGACAGTTGTCCAATATGACTGTAGTTAGGAATTATGGGAGTTACAGCCCCAAACATTCAAAGGCTATCTTATTTCCTTTTTCTTTCTAGAGTAAAATGCTCAGGAAGAGACCTGGATACTGTTTAAACCTTTTCCATTTGTCCATCTGATGAAATAAATATGTAGGCTGTAAAGAGAAAAGGCCTATTCACCACTCATAACCAAAAAAACCACTCATAACCACTCACCACTCATAACCAAAAAAAACAACACATGCCTGACACTTACATTAAGTCTTTCTGGTAGGAGATGAAGGCCTTTTTTTCTCTGAAAATAGGAATCAATGTCAGGCTGTTGAATAATATTTTGCTACTAATTTTCTTCTTTTACCTACTGTATTAATAATGCTATTTTTGTTTATTTAATAAATAAGCAGTGTCTGACTCCAGAACAACTTTAGGGTTGATTTTTATTTTATGATAATCCTACTGCTGCCATATTTATTGATCTGTGCTGGTAGTATAAATGTTCCATCTTTCAGGAAACTCTATGGATGTTAACAAGAAACAACGGAATAAATGATGTATTAATTTTTACTCAGAATTACGGAGAATCTTTATGTGTGTACATTGATGGGGCTCCAATGTGAAAATCTTAAGTGAGAAAAGGGGAGTTTCATTATTTGACTGTGATATTTTGGCATGAGGATGAATTTTTCTCCTGTTCAGTTATTGCACATTTCTGGATTTGTGAGGCTCTTCAAAGTGATTTACACCACACTTAGATAAGTGCAGTTACTGCTGTACCAAATCCATGATGATGGGATTTTTCAGACTGCAGATTTGCTTTTTTGTAAACCAAGAGATCAAAGGACAAATTTCCTTTAGAGTGGAACCTTCCCAGCCAAGGATAAATTTGCAAAAGAAAAAAAAGAAAAGAAAAAGAAATTAAGACTTGGTTTGAGCATGTAAGCCCCTGACCAAAGCTGAACAGTGTAAACAAATATGTGCCATGTACTAAACCCAACTTCAAAGCAAGAGCTGGACAGAGTGCAAACAAAAAAGGAAATAAAATACTATTCCAAATAGAAGCCCTCTATTAGTAAAAAGTAGTTTTATTTTAATTCTTTATATTTAAAATGGGAACGGAGCTAAATTGTGTGGAACTAAATTATGTGTGAAATATCAATTGGCTTTTCAATCCCCCTTTTGATTAGTATGATTCTTTGAAAGATAAGTATATATGAACAATATCAAGGAATTTTCTTCTGATTCTCTTTTATGATGGCAGATCGGGAATATATAAGGTGTCATTTTATTCCCTCCATCGCTTCATTCGTCTTTTAAAATATACAGGTTTTACTTTTTGTTGGGAAATCTCAAGGCTTGTTCGAGATGAGGAATGAATACGCAGCAGATACAAATGGAAGTCGATCTTTTACAGCACAGGTTGATTTCCTTCTTGAGACACCCCTGAAACCTTTAAAAGCTTTGCTAATCCTCATGTAGGCAGCTTTACGTGCGATTCCTCCCTGCTAAAAAAAAAAAAAAACTCTCTCTCTCCCCCCACCCCGCCTTCTCCTGATTGGTGAAGCTATTTCATGGCCTAATTCAGCCCACAAATGCATATCTGAGTTGTGATTTGAAATCGGAGCTTAGGCAGGATCGCTTCTCTGCTGTTGGCGCAGGCTACGATAGGGACAAAGCTGGGAAAGTGGACGAAAGCGCCGTTGCGACGAGAGGCAAAAAGTTGCTGACTTGTTGGGGAACTGGGAAACCGGATGGGTTTCTGCTGAACTTCTTGCACGGATGGATGGGTAATGGAAGCCTAAACATGAAGCAGGTAAGGTGCCAGCGACTTGTTGCAAAGCAGCTGGCGATCTCCGGAGATCCCGTGAATCCAGCACGACCAGATCAGGGAAGACTCTTTGTTGCAGGCTCGATGCAATCCGGGCTGAGTTAGGAACGCCTTTTCCGGCCGCTCTTTCAGTTTCTCGTCGCTGATAGCTGAGGGGAATCCCACTCGAGTCGTGGTTTTGAACCCGCGGGCCGTTGAGATCAAGTCCCGTTTGTTTTTACAGACACTTCTGGGATATCAATTACCCCAAAGTTTGGGCAGTGGAGCCTGCGTGCTATCCGTTAGCCCAACGGGTACGGTATTTAGCGCTCACTATGTGTGTGCAGTGAAGTGGGCTGTCCGTGTAATGGGATTTGAAAAAAGAAGGGGAAACATTTGTTTTCGTTCAAGCTCGCAGAAGTAAGAGGAGACAGAAGATCGTGTGGCTTTTATATGGTTTCAAACCTCCAGGTCAAATGTATATTAATTATGCACGGTTTTAGAACAACTATTAAACGCATTTCAAGTTTTGGGGGTTTCGGTATTTCAAGCTTTAGATATTGAGCAACCGAAAACGCCTTCGGGATATCGCATGCCTTTTGAGTGTTTCATACTTCACGAGTGGGAATATCCTCCATGAGGTTAGGGAAGCGAAGTAAAGAAAATAAAAAGGAACCAGGAAAAAGAGATTTGCACCTGTAGAGGAAATGGAAGAGTTTATGTAGTTTCATGAAAACTACAAAGGAACTTTTAACTGGATAATTTTGCCAGCTGTGAAGGGAAATTTCTTTTTAAAAATTGCTTTTCAAATATTCCTCCTTGTGGAGTTGTCTTGCTGTGTGGAAAAGCAATTTATTCCTGGCTGCAGGAATGATCCAAGTGAAAGCCAGTTTGATATAGTAAGGCACCAAACTGGAAACCAGGAGGCTGTGTGGTTTAGCCTTATTATAGACACAAAGTCAGTTGGGTGAATGACCTTGGGGAAGCCACTTTTTCTCAGCACTGGGCAATGGCAAAAGACTTCTGAAAAACCTTCCACGAAAACTGCACAAACTTGCACAGGCAGTCTGAGAATCAGGCACGATTGAATGGAAAAAGAAAAAAAAATGATCCAAGCTGGAATGAAAGCATCGTGGAATGGACTGCCACAAGAGGGAGTTCTGCCAAAAGGAAGAGAATTTTACAAAAATCCCACTTTTGAGAAAAGCACACTCATTTCCTTGCTGAATTTTTAATCTCAGGATATTAAATGTAGTCATGGTTCATTAAAAAAAACAAAAACAAAATGTCTGAAAGGAAATAAGTGACAACTTTTTACAAAAATCTTTTTTGGGGCTGAGGTTTCAAAATGTTCCTGGATGGTGACACAAAAGGCAAGAATTTAGAGCAGTGATTCTCAAACTTGGCAACTTTCAGAAGTGTGGCCTTCAATTTTCAGAATTCCTCAGTCTGGCCACAACAGACTAGGGAATGCTGAGAATTGGAGGCAACACACCTTAAAGATGCCATGTTTGAGAAACACTGACAGTTTGCCTTAGACTGTGACAATCTCGTTACATACAAGTAGTCCTTGACTTATGACCACAATTGAGCCCAACATTTCTGTTACTATGTGAGACATTTGTTAACTGAGTATTGCCCCATTTTATAATCTTTCTGGCCACTGTTGTTAAGTGAATCATTGCAGTTAAGTTAGTAACACAGCTCTTAAGTGAATCCGGCTTCCCCATTTGATTTTGCTTGTCAAAAGTTTACAAAATGGGATTACAGGGTCCAGAGACACCACAGCATAAATATGCATCAGTTTACCAAACATCTGAATTTTGATTACGTGACTGGAGATGCTGCAATGGTTGTATGTCTGAAAAACTGATAAGCCACTTTTTTCAGAGCCTTTGTAACTTCTAACAGACACTAAATGAATTGTAGTCTTGTTGTACTTGTCTTGCCTACAATTACTTTAAACTAGGTGAGATACTCATTTTTTCTCTTTAAAATGTATCTGAATACACAGTTCTCAAACATTATGATTATTAAAGAGTTTAGAAAACAGAAACTACACAAAAGCAAAAACTTATATGGAATTTGTGATTTTTTTTAAATATATATTTTGACCAGCATGTTAAAGAAAAGTGTAAGTCTTTCAATCCAAAAAAAATTCACAGTCTATTAGGAATTAGTGTATGTTGTTAAGTATTTAAAAAGCAGCTGCCTGTTTCCACTGCAGCTTTTCCAAATGTTGTTCCAAATATGTTAATGTTATTCCAAATATGTTAAATATGTTAAAAAAAAACAGACTAATGGCACTGTTTTTGATACACCCTTCATTATTACTAGAATGTGAAAAAGTTTTGGTATTGTATTGGTATCCTATAAAATAAAATATTGGTATCCTATTACATATGGCTCTTCCTTTAATGGAAGAGCCATATGTAATAAGATAAAAGTAAACTTTAAGAATAGTTTTAGAAACAATCCATATATGATGTGTAATTTAATAGCCTTTGTGTGTGTGCTGTGAGTGACTTAATAATGTTAGTGCCTGAACACAAGTCAGTTGTACTTTTTCAGGATTCCGAATTTTTAAAATATAGTTTAAGAAATATTCTGTTCCAATTCAGCTATGCAAATATCTGGATAGCTTAAGCAAATTCTCAATTAACTAAATAATTATTCTCAATTTCAGTAAGATTCAGGAATTCTATGACATTTCTGAAGCAATTCCTCTTCTTGT
Organism: Laticauda laticaudata; assembly: GCA_004320025.1. NCBI lineage: Eukaryota > Metazoa > Chordata > Lepidosauria > Squamata > Elapidae > Laticauda > Laticauda laticaudata. Next base: position 20,053 of record BHFT01053378.1, read on the forward strand.
ATATTACGGAACTATTCCCATGTGTAATATTAACTTTGCTAAGTCTTATGAACTGAATGCATATTTAGAACAGAGGTAATGTACCTTGATTGTCAACTTACACTTCAACTCTAGTGAACCATTTCTATTTTTGGTAGTCTTCGTTTAAATAAAATATCTTGATCTTTCAAGAATGGGAGTGACCCATCTAAGCACATCAGTGCTCTTGAAAGGATTCTTGGCCAAGACAGGCATTTTTCAAGGACTACTGTAATTAAAGGTTCTAGGACCAACAGCCAATTGAAATACTGGAAATTAATTCACTGAAGCAAAATGTGTCCAAAAGTGATACACAGGGTGTACTGATCTCATAATTATTTAAAAAATTAAAAATGAAAAGGTAGTTTAGACAAAAGCAGGCCACATATTGCTATATAATTTTTCATAATGACACTATTTATTTATTAAATCTCAACCAGACTGTCATGTCTTTTCTATGAAATAGAGCCCTACATTAGACAGATAAATGATGTTGACTAAAGAAGAATGCAAACCTTCAAGAACAGCACAAAGCCATATTGTTGTATTTGGCAACTAACTATCATTCTGGGAAAGGGAGAATAAGCCACAGAAAGGAAATTGTTGTTGCTCATGAGGATAAAATTCAACATTCTTCAAAGAGGAGACAAGTCAGCAAGTTCTGAGGAAACTAGCAAAGCAATCTTAATTATATAATTACATTAAACTTTATTTAAAAATAGATAGTTATTTAGTATGCTTAAGGCAAATTAAAGAAGAATGTGTTCGGAAAGATTATCAGATTGAACCTTGAAAAAGGGAATAATTATAGGCACAGAACAAACAATACTTGTGTTGACAGCAATAGAAAGTTGGTTCCCTATGTGAATTTTGAAACTGAGACTTACTGACTTGCCAAAAACCATCATGCTTCAACTAAATCTTCTAACCTTTAACCTTGTTTCTGATAAAGTAGGAAATGGCATGTTTTCTGATGCAGTATGCTAAATTTAACCTATTTTAGAAGGTGAAATTGTAAAAATCTAGAAAGGCCAACAATCCTACCATCTTAAACTACTGAGTACAAGGGAGTGTATTCCAAATAACATGTCAAGAATTACATGCAATCGCAATTTTTAAAGACTAAGGATTTTGAAAGAATTCAGAAAAGCTGCACCTATAATTACAACTTATCTGATCAGACATATTCTCGTATCATACCTTTGGAATCTTTTTAAAGGAATGTATACAAAAGGGCGTTGGTACTTACCTGATACGCCCATTCTCTTTGAGCTGTGAAGAGCATCCAGTAGTGGGAGGTGCTTAG
>BHFT01053382.1:0-22381 GCA_004320025.1 Laticauda laticaudata
CTGAGTTTCTACTTCTCTTTTTAGGGGAAATATTCTGCCTTTTTAGTATATCCTAAAATATTTCATTTTCCTAGGACAGGGCTAGTTTTAACTTCCAACAATTAAGAAGGCAGAATATTTTCCCCAAAATTGAAGTAGAAACTCAGGGAGGAAGAAACCCCTCCACCTTTGTTAAGGGGCCATTAAGGCCTGGGCCAGTCTATTATACATAACAAAGATCTAACTACTTCAGGCAAAGCCAATTCATTGTCCTTCATTGCATCACTCACCAAGTTTCAATCAAACTTAGCACACAGACAACCTAAAAAGGTAGTTATGACCTCTGACAGCAACCAATCAGGATACTCTTCCTATGCCCCAGGAAGCTCAAAATCAGAGAGGATATAAAACCCAGGGACTCAGAATCTCTTCCCTTTTCTGCCCAAGAATCCATCCTGTTCATCAATAAACCATCTTTCCAAGCAGCTTCCATGTTTCTAATGTCTTTTTCCCCACTTGGAACTAAACCCAGAAGGATATTTCTTCCAACACAGTCTACATAAAATGGAAAGTAGCTTTGATTGGACAATCATGGCTATCCTATCTGAGATACCTCCTGGATGTTTCATCTGCCAAAATATATTTTTTTATGTTTGCTAGGCTTCCTGATTTTCTTCATCATGTCCTCTGAGCCTCCATTTCCAATCTTAAATGCTCAGAAATGAGCATTCCTTTTTATTCCAACATATGGCATTTTATCAAACTTGTATATAAATTACCTGATTCTTCATACAACTTATATTCTTCCAATTGCTTTAATAGACCATAAAAATGGAAATACCATGGTAAACCGTAAAACACTTAGCCGCTTAACCCAATAGTATTCCTTGTTTAATAATTTTTACTCATTTAACACTTATGATTTGTAACCAAGTAAATCTAATTTTAAAAGAGGATGAAGAAGTGTAACCATTCCCAAGGGAACCACTCTGCACTCTTATACCTGAAGGGCAATATTAATTGCTTTCTGAACCCAGAGCCGGCTTTAAATGAAGTCAGGCTCCAAGGATTACTAATGAATGAAGTTTCCATTGTACCTGTTCAAAACCAATAGGAAATTTTTCTCTTTTTTGGAGCAGAGCACTTGAAATATAAAGGTTCTTGAAGGTCTCTGGATGCCAATTTTTTTAAAGGATCAGTCTTCATCAGATAAAACCAAATGCAAAGTGATTTATAAAAGGAGGGAGCAAAAGACTTGTACTCTCTAGATTCATGGGTTAGAATTAAGATCAAGTGAAGTGAAATGCCTCGGTAAGGTCACACTTGGAATACCTTATCCAATTTTGGGTTGACACAATGTCAAAAAGATGTAGAGACTCCAGAAAGAATGCAGAGACGAGCAACCAAGATGAGGGGACTGTCACTGGAGGCTAAAACATATGAAGAACAGTTGCTGGAACTGGGTATGTCTATGTCAGCTGGTGCTCCATTCAAAATCCAAGAAAGAAATACTTAGACTCCTTTAATCAGAGAAAAGATATCTTTTACTGGAAATCAAGTGGTAGCAACAAAAAAATTCTGAATCTGAGAAAATGGGCACGTAAATCACATTTACAAACTAATGGCAACGTTCCCATCCCCAATAGTTCAATTGGCTCATCCAATTAAAAGTTGTGTATATCATCATGTGGGCATCTCCTGGTGCTGATGCGCTTCTGTCCGTTGACCTTGACATAGTTTGATAAAGGGTTGCAGCTGCGCATAGCATAGGATAGAAACCTAAGCAAGAATGTACCCCACCCCACCCCAGTTTATACAGTTCTGGCTTATAACACCTCCAGCTCACTTCCCATAACCATTCCCCCCTCCTCCCCCCATTACTTATGACAGCCAAAAGATGCAAAGCAAAGGAAGAAAATCTTGAAGGTTGACATTCTAGTTTAATGAAAAGAAGGATTAGGAGTGACATAATAGCAGCGTTCCAATATCTCAGGGGCTGCCACAAAGAAGAGGGAGTCAAGCTATTCTCCGAAGCACCTGAAAGCAGGACAGGAGGCAACAGATGGAAACTAATCAGGGACAGAAGCAATTTAGAACTAAGGAGAAATTTCCTGACAGTGAGGACAATTAACCAGTGGAACAATTTGCCTCCAGAAGTTGTAAATGCTCCAACACTGAAAGTTTTTAAGAAGATATTGGATAACCATTTGTCTGAAATGGTATAGGGTCCCTTCCATATCTATTTTTCTATTCTGTTCTGTTCTCTCCTCTATTCTCCTCTCCTCTCCTCTTCTATGGAAACTCTGTCATTAAAAGTAATTTGTCAATTACTTTTCTTTCATCAAGTCTGTCAATTTCATCATCTCTTCCAGCTTCACGTACCATTCTTTCACTGTCGGTATTTGGAAATCCTTCCACCTTGATTCATATAAAAGCCTCATTACCTAGATCAAGAAACATACAAATAGCATTGGGCAAAGCAAACTCCTCTTTGGAATCCTTTGTGTGAAATAAAAGCAGATTTTTTAAAAAATTAGAATTTAAGAAAAAGGGTCCAGTGCAGAAATAATGCAGGTGAGGGGTAGGAAACATTACAGTGGAGATGGGAGATGCCATGCTTCCTTCTTCCTCCCCTGAATGATGCTTTTTGATGTCCTTTTTTCCAGGGACACCAAGGAGGTGAAAGGAAGGGCATTGAATGGGGAGAAGGAAGTGGGAACTCAGTTGTCTCTGGGGATTCTCAGTCAACCAAGTCATGGTTGTCCCTAAGGTGTATTTTCAAAAGGCAACTGGACATTCTTGGTTTTTCCTTGAAGACATTTTGTTTCTCATCCAAGAAGCTTCTTCAGTTCTGAAGAAGAGAACTGAAGAAGTACTGAAGAAGTTTCTTGAATGAGAAGCGAAACATCTTCAAGGAAAGACCAAGAAAATCAAGTTGCCTTTTGAAAAAGCACCTTTGGAATTTCTAGATCCATATTCTTCTGCCTATAAGTGGCTCAATTTGTATTATTTTTACATTTATGTCCTTCATCCTTAGCAGCACAGACCTCCATCACAGTCTGTGCACCTTTCATTTGTATCACTCTGTACATTGTGTCACTCTATGAATGTTGAATTAGCAAATTCATGTAATGGGCATGATGATGATATTTATAGTGTCTTTCTCCTGTTTGGATCCTAGGAGTCTACTGGCCCTTTTTGCTAGTTCTGGTCCTCAGTTGCAAATGTTACATCACTGATAACTTTAGGGAAGTAGAACTGGTATGATAATGCTCCTCCTATGAGCAAAGTCAAAAGTGTTGGTTTCTTTTGGAAAGGTTTAGGAGAAAGGGTAGCTTTAAGGTACTTTTTCCCTTCTAGCACTGAAGATGTTATTTAGTTTGGTAATGAAACGTCTTCAAGAAAACACCAAATTCAAAGAGCAGCAAGGACTCCTCCTCCTACAACTTCAACTCCTCCTCCTCTTCTTCCTTCTTCACCAACTCCTCCACCAACTCCGCAGTCACCAACTCCGCCTCTTCCTCCTTCTTCTCTCTCTCTCTCTTCTCTGCAAACCCCACTCGCTTCTAGCACTGATGATATTGCCCAGTTTGGTAATGAAACATCTATAAGAAAATAATCAAGTTCAACGAGCACTAAAGGCCCGGTCCCACTGGCCGACGTATGCAAAACGTATGCAAAAAGGACACAGCGGACGAGCAAAATTTCGGGGGTGGCTCCATCCATTGTCATCCGCTCCAAAAAGTGGCAAAAATTTGCATAAACAGAACGGAAAAGAACGGAAAAGAACGGAAAAGAACGGACGTGGGTAGTACGTAGCGGGGATGTTAAAGGGATGTTCATTGGCAGCCGAGAGGATGTATATCGGATGCAAACCGTTCACTGCTCATCCTTTCTATTTCCGTGCTACTAATGATGTATAGACATTCTGTGTACCTTTTGTTTCCTCCCTCTTTCCATTTTCAGCTGCAGCAGATGTGAGTTGCGAGGATGCCCAGAGGATGCAGAGAGGATACAGCGGACGTTTAACAGATGATAACAGACATAGAATGTTTGTTGCCCGTATATGTCGCGGATTTACATCGTACGCGGCGGAAAGTTCATCCGTTCACAAAGTTTTGTGGAGCTCAAAACTTTTTGCGCAGATGAAATCGCAGTGGACAGATGCTCGATGGATAGACCGTATAAAACATGTATGCAATGAGTACACAACAGATGCATAGCATTTTCCAATGGATGGCAAGTTTTTTTTAACATTTTACATCCTCTTTGCATCTGTAAATGCAGTGGGACAGGGCCTTAAGGAGCCCCACAGATTTCTTCTGGGAGCCACTTTCAAAAGCAGGGACAATGATAAAAGCAGTCTTGGTGATGGGGAGGTTGAGAAAGGGGGCTTCAATGCATCTTCACTTCCCTACAATCCATCACCTGGATTTACCAACAGGAAAGTGTGCGCATTAGAACTCAAAGGTGCTTTTCAAAAGGCAACAGAACTTCCTTTGTTTTTCCTTGAAGATATTTTGCTTATCATCCAAGAAGCTTCTTCAGTTCTTTCTGAATGGTGGAGGATGGAAGGGTTTATTTGCAGTCATCTTGTCTTTAGCATTCTTTCAAGCAGTGTTTAACTGTGAGAGAGATAATCCTAGGATCCTCCCCCGCCTTTGTTTCATTATCCCTTATATGCCATTAGATTTTGTCTTTCATCTTAGATTCCTCATCCACTTCCCCCTAACAGTTGGCTTATAATAGAAAAAGACACGAATGTTCTCGGTGTCAGATAATGATGTACCATTATATTAAGATCCATTTTCTAACTAAGATTCATCAGGGAAGTTGAAAAATTAATCTACACATTAGGTGCTTTGGTAATTCTGCCATGCAAGAACATTTTGTACTCCTCCTAGGACAACACAAAGTGATAGATTAATCTACAAGAAATGCAAGTGGGATTTCACTGTTAACTTTAATGGCTAATTTCTTATGTCTCTAATTATGACTTCAGCGAAATTGGATTCATTTTTAAAAGCAGCCTGGTGGAATACTGAGAGTTTGAACAAATGGCAGGATAAACAAAACAGTCAAAGAAGGTTGGTTGGAGGAGAAATGAATTGAGATCAGGAAAAGAGATTATTGGCTTGGCTTTTAGATCAGGGTTTGCTGAATTGTGCAGCCAATATACAAATGGAAGCTTGACTCTGTTTCAACCTTAGTCACATCTTAAAAATTGCCGGACAAGTGGGCAGCTGTATCATAATAGAACAGGGCACAAAAGTGGACATTTTCAAAAAATATTAGGGAAAATGGTTTGCAAGGATGTATTATGAGAGAAAAAAAATAATGTCCAGTTATTCTACTTTGTGCAGGCTTTACATTGGTGATTTAGGCTGGCAAAAGATCAGGAGGAATTTGGTCTTACCTTTGCTGACTAAGAAATTTTAGTAAGAGGCAGAATCTTTCATGAACTGAACGCGCTTCATGGGATGCGATCGTATCCTTTGTTAGCCTCAACAACTCTCTAAAAAAATGCAAATGACCAGTTATCTGCAAGGAGTATAAATCCTTCCATTCTCCACTATCCAGTCAAAGCTGAAGAAGCTTCTTGGATGAGAAGTGAAACATCTTCAAAGAAAAAACAAGAAAGTCCAGTTGCCTCTTGAAAAAAGCTCCTTTGGGAAAACCATGACCTGGATGATTGAGAATCTGCACAGACATGCAACTTATAAGAGTCACAAAATGAATGGCTACCTGTATAGGTAGCAAAATAGCTTTTTATACTTCCTATACAGGTATATAGGAAGAAATGGAAAGTGAAAATTTGTTCCATATTTAGGACTTGGTCTGGGTTAAAAAGTTAAGCAGGTGGCACCTGACTAGAACTTAAATGGAAGGTCAGCCCCAAAACCCAGGTTTACAGGCTAGACTGGGGTGTCAAACTCAAGGTCTGGATCCAGCCCTTGAGGTGCTTAGATCTGGTCTACAAGGCTGCTCTGGAAACAGAAGGACTAGCCCATGGTGCCTCTGCCAGTAAAAATGGACCTATACCTGTGACCTTCCTGACCTCCATTTTCAGAGGCAGAAGTTTGCAGGAACCATCGCACAGTGGTGGGATTAATTTTTTTTTACTACCAGTTCTGTAGGTGTGGCTTGGTGGGCATGGTTTGGTGGGAGTGGCAGGGGAAAGATACTGTAATATCCTCCTTCCCTCCCCACCCCACTAGCCTGTTTTCCAGCTCCGTTCTCCGGTGAAGGCAACAAAAGAAGACCCAGCCGATCAACTGGGACTCAATGGGAGGCAGAGAATAGATGGGGGTGGGGCCAGTTTTTGGCATGTTTTGGTTCTCTGAACTTTTCAAAGTTTCCACTACCGGTTCTCCAAAACTACTCACAACCTGCTGAATACCACCTCTGCCATCACAGAATCCCATTTTCACTGGCAAAGCACTCAGGCTGCCACTAGTACCCCTGATACAAGTGACATTGAGCTGGTTGCAACCACCCTAGCCACACACACCCCGGCTCCCTGAAATCAAACGCAACCTGATGTGGCCCTCAATGAAATAGATAACTCAAATTTGACACCCCTAGGCTAGACTATAACAGAATAACAGAGTTGGAAGGGGCCTTTGGAGGTCTTCTAGTCCAACTCCCTGCTTAGACAGGAAACCCTATACCATTCCAGTCAAGTGGATGTCCAGTCTCTTCTTTAAAAACTTCAGTGTTGGAACATCCACAACTTCTGGAGGCAAATTGTTCCACTGATTAATTGTTCTAACTATCAGGAAATTTCTCCTTTAGTGCAAAATTGCTTCTCTCCTTGATTACTTTCCATCTATTGCTTCTTGTCCTACCTTCAGGTGCTTTGGAGAATAGCTTGATTCCCTCTTCTTTGTGGCTACATTGTGTCCGTGTGCCTGTGTGTGTGTGTGCACGCACACACATGCAAGTGCATGAACACAAAGGCAAATCATTTTCCTGTCATTTTCAAAAGACACATTCTCTTTTTTTTCCCCTTTGGATAGCATCATTATCTCCCCTGAGATTCTTTTCCTATTAATTTGGACTGTTACTATTTTTGGTCTTGCCAATTGCTTTGCTATATTTGACCATATTGCATCTTGTAACCATTATATTTCTGCTTTCAAACTAAAGCTGGAGAGGTTTGTGTTTTGTAACAATCTTCTACCCTTTGCTTTCTCTGAACCAGTGTAACAACTACATTTCCATATTTATATTTTTTCCCTGTTCTGTAATGCAATTTTCTGGGCAAAAGGATGCAATTACAAATGAGCATATCCAAGAAAATATCGTCCATAAACCTTCGGTGTTGGAGGAAATTGTTCAGACAAATGTGGCACATTTGGGGAAAGTTGTAAGGTGCACAAAGTGAGAGAAACATACCGAAAATAGATGAATGAACTTCCTCTTTAAAAATTGGAAACTGATATGGACATTTCTCATAGGAAGTTTGATAAGCTCCAACACCCAAAGGTGCTTGAAGATGTTTTGCTTCTCATCCAAAAAAATTATTTAGTTCTCCAGAACAGAAGATGAGTGGTGCAGTAGCCTAGAGGTGGAGCTCTCACCTCCTCCTCATCAGTGAAATACCTTCAAGGAAAAACAAAGGAAGTCCAGTTGCCTCTTGAAAAAGCACCTTTGGGACAACTATGACTGAGTACCTCCACACACATTAGTTCCAATAAAATCTACCTTCTGAAAAAAAGAGAAGTTGGTGTGTATGTAGCATATTTTTAAATCATTCATGATTTTGCTGCTTTTTTGTGAGCCAACAAGAATTTTGTATACTCACCTGTTTCTTAAACCACAGAGAATCATGGAGATGGTTGCCTGATCTACTTCCAAATATTATTTTCTTTCCCAGGCCTTCCAGAATATTAGCTTTTATTGAACAGGGTGTTCTTTGATCATTTGAGTACTTTAGAAGAGCCTGTAAATTGGAATGGAAAGCCCAACAGGAACAGCCCAGTGAAGATTTTAAAGCTAAATAAAAGGGGAAAAGCTATTCTGAAAGCTGCTGCATCACTTTTATTTTATTATTTATTTATTTATTTGATATGTCAGTCGCTTACAAGATAATAGATCCAAGCATAAACATGAGTAAGAATACAGGAAATAGGTACGAATAAATGGGGACAATAGGACAGGGATGGTAGACACAATGGTGCACTTAGGCACGCCCCTTACAGATCTCTTAGGAATGCGGTGAGGTCAATGGTGGATAGTTTAAGGTTAAAGGAGTGGGAGTTTGAGGATGTAACAGCAGAGTCAGATAGTACATTCCATTCCATTTTCATTATTCCCTTTTTGCCTTTAGGTTGTGCTTTCAGTTCTGAATTATGTTCTTGGTTGACTCAGATGTAGAGAGTGAGAAGATTGAAGAAGATATGGCCTCCAACACTTGGTTGACATCATCTTCATGCCTGACCTGGATGGAGATGTATTTCCTTGTCTCCCCTTGAGCTGCAGATTGAACATTGCTTTACCCCTTCTCTGCTCTACTTTTAGATACAATCTGGTGTCTCCAAAACTTCAGGAAACTGAATGTGTTTGGAATTTTGCTGGTAAGAAGACAGGTGATTTTCTTTCCCTACATTGATTCATTTCATTCTCTTCTTGTCTCCGATTCTAGGACTTCTGCTCTTTTAATTCCTCTCCCAGACAAAAAGTACTTGTTGCTGCTCTTACATTTGCAATTTATATTATTCTTGTTTCTATTTTGTTTCCTTGGCAAAATATTGATAGAACAGCAGTGGCTTTTTCATGAAAAGACTCAGCTGATATTGAATATCGATCATAGAATAACAGAGTTGGAAGGGACCTTGGAGATCATCTAGTCCAACTCCCTGCATAAGCTGGAGAATCTATATCATTTCAGAAAAAAAGTGCCTGTCCAGTCTCTTCTTGAAAACCTCCAGGGTGAGAGCACCCACAACTTCTGAAGGCAAGTTGTTCCATTGGTTAATTGTTCTCACTGTCAGGAAATTTCTCCTTATTCCATCCAGGTTGCTTCTCTCCTTGATTAGTTTCCATCCAATGCTTCTTGTCTTGCCTTCTGGAAATTAGTATGATCACTTCATCTCTGTGGCAGCCCCTCAAATTTTGGAACAATGCTATCATTTCTCCCCTCATCCTTCTTTTCACTAGATTAGAGATGCCCAATTCCTGCAACCTTCATATGTTTCAGCCTTCAGCCCCCTAATCTTCTTCTCTGCATTCTTTCCAGAATCTCAACATCTCTTTTATTTTGTAGTATGTGTTGGCTACTGGTTATTTGGCTACTGATGTTGGTTCTAGTTGCTGCTAATAATGATGATTAAACTTCTAGATATAAGAAGCTGAACTCTTTTGCAACAAGAAAAGGAGACATGGATATATTGTAGTTATTAAACTGCAGGTTAAAACAAGGGCACATGTAGAGTCAAAACGATTAAGACCCAGACATTTTGAATGTGTGTTATATTGTGTTGTGTTGTGCTTGGGGCAGGGCTTCGATTGCACAATTGCAACCCCCATCTATCTACCTCTATTTATTTCTCATTCTTTTATTTATGCCTCACTACAATCCCAGAGGAGCCTCAGTGGTTTATAGAAATATATAACCATTAAAATGTTGACAGTTAGCCTTGAAATAATAATAGAAAGATTTAAAAACACTCCAAAGCAGCCAAAATCCAGGAATCAAGTTGCAAATGCTTTCCAGAACAGCTCCCTTTTTAATTCTTTCTAGAAATCAGTTAAAAGTAGAAGCTAATCTCCTAATAACATTCTTAATGTTGGCCTGCCTTCCATTGAAGAACTGGATATTGCATGAGTAAAAAGAGGGCTGTGAAAATGTCTACAGACCCCTCACATCCTGGACATAAATTATTTCAACTTCTACCCTCAAAACGATGTTATAAGGCATTGCACACGAGAAAAACTAGGCACAAGGACAGTTTTCCCCCGAATGCCATCACTCTGCTAAACAACTAACTCCCAAAACACTGCCAAATTACTTAGTAAGATTTCTTCTTCTCATCCTGTTACCTATCCCCTTCAACTTATGACTATAACCGTGTTGCTTGTATCTTTACAATTTATATTGTTTTATTGCTCCCTAGTATGATTTGATTGCTTTTTAGTATCCTATGAATATCACTAAATGTTGTATTTTCTGATTTATGATGAATGTATTTTTATAAACACTATGATCATGATTTACCACTTATATCTTTTATGGACACTGAGAGCATTTGCAGCAAGACAAATTCCTTGTGTGTCCAATCACACTTGGTCAATAAAAAATTCTATTCTATTCCATTCCATTCTCCTTATTCTATTCTATTCTATTATATCCTATTCTTCGAGAAGCCACATCTCTGAACCTTGAACTTTCATACCTCCAAAAATATTTTGTTGGGCAAATTCTAGTGGATAAATGTAGTCCTGAACTAGTTTGGTGCCAAGCCAATTTGAGTTTTTATTTTAATTACACTCCCATCCCTCTCCCCTTCGCCTGACACTGGGTAAAGGAAGACACCTATGAACTTCTGTGGACTTGTAATGGTGTGTAGGAATGATCTTGGGAAACCAGAAGTCGACCTGCAACTGTTTAGTTGGCAGAACAAGAGGCTCAGAGAGACCCTTTCCAAGTTATCCGGATGTAAATATGACAGCGTATATGACGTGTCACACTTCTAACAGATTTCAATTTATTCTGGTCATTCCTTATTTGTATAGTGATTTTCCACAAGCTTCTGCCTGGTGATGTGAGATTTCAGTTGAACCTAAACTGTCTTGGGCTTTCTCCAACCCCCTGGGAAATTAAGTCAGAACTCCTAGATGATGATGATTTTTCTTCTTCTTCTTCTTCTTCTTCTTCTTCTTCTTCTTCTTCTTCTTCTTCTTCTTCTTCTTCTTCTTCCTCCTCTTCCTCCTCCTCCTCCTCCTCCTCCTCCTCCTCCTCCTCCTCAGCAATAGAGCTTGATCACCATTTAAACACATGCACCCAGCTTAAATGTCAATTCTATTTTTATTGCTCCTTAGATTTAAATATATATATATAATTTAGTACCCACAATAATTTTAATGCATGATCTTTGCTTGGCAGTAGCTCTTTGGCTATTACCTCTTCAAAAAAATGTTCCTGTTTGCTTTACCATTTTTGTGAATATCCTCTGGAAGTCATTTAATACATTAAAATCTGGCTATTTTTCTCTATCTCACCCTGATTATCATTCCAGCTGCTTTTGCACTGCACACAGTGAGTGTTACTTTGGTTCTGCATCATAAGCACCCAGGATGTACAATGATGGATGCCCTTCTCCTACACCTGTAGATTTCCATGGAATTGCCCATCGATCATGTCTCCTACTCATTGCTATTATAATCCCTAGTATTTTCTTCAGTTGGGGAGGGAGAAGTAGAGGGGAAGAAATGAGAAACAGAGCTTTTGGAATGAGATTTCTCTTCTCATCTGACTTTGGTGAAGAACTACCCATGATAACAATGGAAGAAATAAGTTCTTTAGGGAAAGATTCTACCCCAACACTTGATTGTTCTGATTTCCACTCATTCAAATATTTTGCAATTTCTTGGAATGGTGAATTTTTGCAAAATGCTTCCAAGGGACATTTTTCTTAGATGGAATCTTCTAAATTATTTCATATTCCAGTTGAGTTGATGAAGATATGAGACAAAGCATCTATTTCTGCTCATAAAGCAGATTGTGAATATTTCAGAAGTCCTTTTTGAAAAATCCTTTCATTATATCTCCTGTTGCAAGCAGAGAAAGATTAAGCAAATTGTCACTTTCCTAATATCTGTATAGTGGTGTATCTTCTTTAGAATATAATTTGGTGTGACAAAATCAGTTGTAAAGTCCTTCCACTTTTCATAATGATTCCCAACCACTCTCTTGTAGCATAGTTCATATTTTTAGTCTGAATGGAATATCTGCTGACATTTGCTTACATTTCAAACTATGTTTTGTGTGGCTTGTTTACCTGATAATACTAAAATTGAGAAGATTGTTATTTATAAGGAATTCTGTACTGTTAACCTTGTAATTCTGTGAAGATTGGCACAAAAGCAAGGTCATATTCTCTTTAGTGATGCATATACTCAGCTGAGCAGGTATCAGAGCATAGCATTAAACCAGGCTGAAGATGGTATAAGTCAAGCATATAAGTCAAGGGTTACTCTGTCTGCAGCATCTGAGCTCAGAACTTTCCTTCCTTCCTTCCTTCCTTCCTTCCTTCCTTCCTTCCTTCCTTCCTTTCCATCCTCCTGCCTGCCTTCCACCTACCTTCCTGCCTGCATCCTGCCACTCCTGCTCCCTCCCTCCCCTTTCCTTCCTCCCAGTTCTCCATTCCTTTCTCCCTCCCTCCCTTCCTTTTCAGCTCTAACTAAAAGCATTGTTCTCACAAAGTTAGAAACCCATCAACTTAATGTTCCCTGGTTACCAGGGACCAGCTATAATAACTCCGTAGTCAAATCCAGTGCCTCACTTCTCCAGTCAGCAGCTGGCTGCTACAAATTTGAACTGTACTGTGGCCTAACATAAATTCTTTTGCATTGTTTTTCTTTTTTAAGTTAACTTAATGATTTTTGGGATGTTGCTAATGGACACATGGCTGATATTTCAGAAGTCAAATGATAATTCTGAATTATCTGTTTTTCCCCCCTTAAGTATGAAAGTGATCTCGAAGGAAGAATAATTTTCACTTCTCAGGATTAATTAGCTCAGCTAATTAGTGTTTAGGGAAGAGTTAGTAATGCACAATTATATATGCAGAGAAACATACTTTGTCATGTGATGCTGTTGCAAGATAAATTGGCTAAAAAGGAGAAATACATATGTACAATTTAGGAGGAATGTCATGGGTATTGGTGATATTTCTTGTTCAAAAATTAAAGTTTCACAGTTGTTTCTTATGGGCTCATAAACTGATTTTCTTGTAATTATGGAAGGTCTAGAATAGATGTTACATCTTAAACTGGAAATCTTGAGGGGGAGGTCTTGCTGCAGCTAGTCACTGGTCCATAGTTAAGAACTGAACACATCTCAACTCAAGCAATTGGAGATATGGCCTCATTTTGTTTCAGAGCAGTTTTCTGCAATCTGAAAATGGAGGACATTCCTTCCAGTCTTTGATGTGTTCAGATTGCTCCCAGATTGAGATGGAATGGATTGGATGTTGGATGTTCTTGAGGGTGAAGAAAGAACTAAATGTATTATGTTCAACCAGCACAAGGAGATTGGTCTTTGGCGTGAGAAGATGCATTAGGAGAATCTGTCCTGAATACTGATGGATTCAGAAAGATTCCAGGGACAAAATAATAAATAAATAGTAGGGGTGACATGATGGCAGTATTTAAGTATTTTAGGGATTATCACAAAGAAGACGGGGTCATTCTATTTTCTAAATCAGCTGAGGGCAAAGCAAGAAGCAACTAATCAAGAAGAGAAGCAACCTGGAATTAACAGAATAACAGAGTTGGAAGGGACCTTGGAGGTCTTCTAGTCCAATCCCCTGCCTAAGCAGGAAACCCTACACAACTTCAGACAAATGGTTATGCAAGCTCTTCTTAAAAACTTCCAATGTTGGAGCATTCATAACTTCTGGAGGCATGTTGTTCCACTGATTAATTGTTCAAATCCAATCAAATCAAGTTTACTATAGTCAAAGACAAGTAAAAACACTCAAGGAATATTCAGTTAAAAATTCTAGAACAAAATAATAAATAATAGATAAAATCTATATTAAAATCACAATTTTGCCTCCTGTCTGTCAGTTACATATGGCCTAACTATAATAACAATCCTTAAACTGTGAGACACATAGTAATTAAATACTAAAAATGAATTAAATACTAATATTCAAAAGAGCACTAATGGCAAAAGGGTTTGCTACATTAGTTGTATAAAAAAGCTATGGTAGATTAATCACCTATTTCTGATGAATTCCCAGTGCTGCTGTGCAGAAGCTAGCCACCTGCATGATAATTCATCCTTAAACAGACACTGGACATAACCAGTATCTGAACAGCCAGGATATTATTGATTATTGGAAGGATATGTTTTTTCAAATATTTCTATAGAAAGAGCATCAAAGGTATATGCATCCAACAGACTCCATCTTAATTGTTCTGTCAAGAAATTTCTTCTAAGTTCTAGGCGTCTTCTCTCCTTGATTAGTTTCCATCCATTGCTTCTTGTCCTGCCCTCATGTGCTTTCAGATGCTTTTTGCTTGGGTTAGGGCTAGAGAAACTTCCTAACAGTGAGAACAATTAACCAGTGGGACAACTTGCCTTCAAAAAGTGTGGGTATTCCATCACTGGAGGTTTTCAAGAAGAGACTGGATAGCTTTTTCCAGACTTGTCTGGAATGTATAGGGTCTCCTGCTTGAGCAGGGGGCTGGACTAGAAGACCTCCAAGGTCCCTTCCAGTTCTATTCTGACTTGACTTCATTGCATTCCCATTAAACTGAGTGAAACCACCTTGCTCAGGTAGCAATACCTGTGACTTCAACAGTGTTATGAATCTGCTCTTTCAAGAGGAATGCTATTCTATTCAGAAATCTAACTGGTTCTCACTTTGAAAGCTTGACATGACCTATCATCTTCAGGATGTCTTCTCCAGATAAATCTATCCTAGCTCAGGAGGATCAAAGTTTAATTTTCTCAATTATGCCCCCAGCTTTAAAGGATAGCCTCTCCATAGAGATTAATTGATAGTGTCATTCTTCAAAGCTTTTTTTTTTTTAATGAGTATTCTTGTAGGGCGTTTGACAGGCCCCGTTGTTAATGATAATTTTTAAATTAATTGTGTGTTTTTATAGATGATTTAAGTTTTATTTTATTATTGTCACATCTACTACCATGAGTCATATAATTTGGCACCCTAACAATGCACTGACTGAAAAATATGACCATTCCATGGCTTGCCAACACAACAACAGCAAGATTTTTTTTTCATGCTTCTACCCAAGAAATCCTCAGTTGTCAAGCTTAACTCCAAGGAGACTTGGTTCCATTAACCGATCTTGACCTAAAGCTTTAGAGCTTCATCCTGAGGTTCTTTGAGTTTCTAAAACAAAGAACAAAATCTCACTCTAAATTAAATCAAAAGCTATATCGTGAATAGCTGGAATTTCTTTCCCTCTGAGAATCGCTTTCACACAGCAAGATCTAAATTCTGAAGAGATCAGAATGGTGACTCATAAACCACCAAATCCATCGTGTCAGTCTCTCTACCAAGGAGGGAAAAGTCACAGCACTACAGATTCTGCCCCCATGAGTGTGTCTCATGCTACTCTTATTGATTCTGGGGTTTATGCTTCATTTAAAACAAAATGGGAGTTGGTATCAGGGAAAACAGCTTGCATAATTTCCACATGTTCAGAAGAAGTATTGGGTAGGTCTTGGGTTGATCAATATTTTCACCTAAGATGCTCTTCTTTTATATGTGTGTCTGTTTCCTCCCAGCTTTCTTTCCTTATTCAGAAACAGGTGAAGAAACTGCCCTCCAGATCAAAGAAAGTATCTGCTGGTTGTAAAACTGAGGAGGTAGGTCCTCAAATGAGCAAACCAGTAGTTTTCAAGGCTACTTAGTTAATCATAATTCATATCAACATCTATCTGTGAACATTTTTAAAGTGGTAAAAGACTAGAAAATCAAGGTTGCAGCAGAATTTAACTTCAAGCAAACTTCCTTGTTAAGAAAAGAATAGAGTAAGGTAGAGTAGAGTAGAATAGAATAGAATGGGAATTAATAGGATAGGATAGGATAGGATAATAACGATACTACAGCCATGCCACATGGGTAAATATACATAGATATTAGACAGGACTATGAGAATTAGATGTTCAGCAGAGTTACGATACAAGGGAAAAAAACTTTTTGGCATGCAATGCCCTATATTGCCATCCCAAGGGGAGGAGTTGAATTAGTTTATGTCTAGAATGTGAAAGGTGAGAGAATTCAGGCTATCCAGGCAGTCCAAATGGGTATAAAGTTGTATTGCAAGTTTAAGCTCTCCAGAAGAATTTGAACCACTAATGGTCCAAGTAAATTAGTGGTAGATAAGAGTCAATGGAAATCAAGGTGGGGTGGACTTAGGTTTCTTGTGGGCATGAAGAGACTTGAGACTGATGGTGCATTTGAGCCCTCCCTCCTGCTCAGCTTGATCATCACCTACATCCCCCATGAGAAACCTCCCCACTGGGATCCCAAACCAGCTAGAAGAGTCAGATCTTTAAGCTCTTGCAGAAGGTCAAGAAGGTTGAAGCCAACCTCACTCCATGGGGGAAGGATGATCCAAAGGGCAGGAGCAGCATATGAGGAGCACCATAAGAGGTTACATGCATCAAGTACCAGTTATGGACTGGACCAATCAGGGAGATTAGAGAGTCATTCCTTTTGTAAGGACCAGCCTCTCTTCACCACCACCCCTTCAAAATAAAAGTATGAACTCTTGAAAACTTTGTATTTCAAAAGGAATATTTTATTGAAGAGGGGTAAAGCAGTTCAAAATTCAAAGCAGGGTCTGGAATCCCTCAGGGCATGAAGCTAAGATAAAGGGAATTAGAACCCCTTTCCACAGTCCGAAGTGGATTCCACCTGTCCACAGATATGGACATGTTATTATCCCACTGTCTCTGAGAAAGCAGACATGGAAAGGTTCTCAGGAGTTATCTTCTGGCACTGCAATCCACATGGCCCCTTCTCCCCTTAAATCCCTCAAAGAGGTGAGATTTTTCCAGGCATCTGAGATGCCAGGCAACAGTTGTAAATTGTGTAAAAGGTTATCCAAAGCCAATAAGATTTGGCTATAAGATATTCTTATCCTATAAGAAATAGGATATTTAGAACACATGGAGAGGAAAATAATTAAATGTATTAAATCCAACCCCTCCTTTCTTCCATCAAAGAATGGCAGATACACGGATCTGACACATTTCCTCAAATTCTTCTCAATGATCTGGATGTTGGTGTAGCACCCACAGAGTTTTTCTTACTGAGCTGTGCCTTAGCTCGCTTGTTACTCTGTGCAGTTCCTGACACCCAAAAGCCAACAAGTTGGCACATATATTCCACTCTGATGTTGACAAGGAATGAACAATGTAATTTTCTTGTGTCAAACTTTCAAGTAAGTGGTAAGCTCCATGAGACAATGGCAATAAATATGTCAGTGCCAGACTAAGGACAGGGTTCTTAAGGCTGCAATCAAATGAGTAAGCTCGGGATTGATTTTGTTGGGCAAATTTTGCTTCTCTCGCTCGGTCTATGCAGAACCTATGGTATATTGCTGGAATGAGGGGAGATGCAGCCGCTAAAAATTAAGAAAAAAAAATCACAGCGTAATGACAGGAAAGGATATTTGTACTCTTGCTTTTATTTATCTCTTATTGGATTTATTTCTTACCTTTCTCTCAGGAGCAAAAAGTGGCATACACAACACTCCCTCCTCCCATTTTTCCCGCACAAGCTGCATTTGCATTGCTATGTTTGCATCATTGTGACTTGCTGTGGATATTTTTGAGGATTATCTTGAATGGAACTGTGATCTAAAGCAAATAGCAATGACTTTAGGAGGGCAACTAACAGAATAACAGAGTTGGAATGGACCTTGGAGATCTTATATTCCAACCCCCTGATCCTAGGAGACCCTAAACTATTCCAGACAAATGGCTGTCCAGTCTCTTCTTGAAAACCTCCAGTGATGAAGCACCCACAACTTCTGAAGGCAAGCCAATCCACTGGTCGATTGTTCCCACTGTAGGAAATTTCTTCTTAGTTCTAGGTTGTTTCTCTCCTTGGTTGGTTTCTACCCATTGTCCTGCCTTCAGGTGCTTTGGAAAATAAGTTAATCTTCTCTTCTTTGTGGCAACTCCTCAAATATTAGAATATTGATATCATGTCACCTCTCATCCTTCTTTACACAAGACTAGACATATTGAATTCCTGCAACTGATTAACTTGATGGTATTAAGGCTGAGGAGATCAACTAAGACCCTTCAGGGTATACCTATAGCTCAGAAAGCACCAGTGGCATAGTGTTTGGAGTGCTGTACTACAGACCACTTCTGCTGACTATCAGCTGTTCAAATCCCACCAGGCTCAGAGTTGACTCAGACTTCCATCCTTCCGAGGTGGGTAAAATGAGGACCCATACTGTTGGGGGCAATAGGCTGAGTCTGTAAACCCACTTAGAGAATGCTGTAAAGCACTATAACATGGTATATACTGTAAGTCTAAGTGCTATTGTTATTGTTACCATCTAGAAAGATTAATTTTCTGAAGGATCAGAGCATGTGTGAGGACATGCCTCTTCTCTCCAATCAAGAAAGTAGAACTCTTGAAGCACTTAGCGTTTTGAAAGGAAACTTTGATCGAAAGGAAAGTGATAGCAAGACAAGGAAAGCAGGGTCTGAGGATTCCTGCGCAATTCCTGTTAGATTTAAAACAGTTAGAGATCCCTCCCCTCATTCCAGTGTTGAATAAGCCAGTCCACAGGTGTGAAGATGTTTTGAGAATCACAGGCTGAGAACGTGATAAGAAGTTGTTTTCAGGCACTGCTTGAAGGTAAATCATGAATTTACAGGATACACAGGCACCAGGAAGAAGGTTATAAACTGAAGAATGCCTCCAGGCCCTTTCCCCACTGGAATGGCAGCATCCCAATCGGGATCTATGAGATCCCATTGCATCCACTCCCCTGAATGAACAAAACTATGTATCTCACAGTTTAAGTATTTACTAGGCATTAATCCTGATCCATTCTGGCCACCCAATAAGGTCCATGGAAAGACTATCTTCATAGTGGCTAGAGTTGCCTAGCGATAACGAAGATGGTCATAAGCAATTTTCTCAATGGAACACCCCTTTCATCTATGGAGCAAACTTATTCACAGTTCAGTTTCATAAAACCATTTAAGGTGTTTTAGTTTTCTAGTGCTTTAGTTTAGTTTTCTGTGCTTGCTCTTGAATACTGTGGCAGTTCAAGCCTATTATTTAATCCTATTTTATCTTAAAAGGAAGGGAGGGAGGGAGCAAGGAAGGAAAATTAAAAAAAGGGAGGGAGGGAGCAAGGATGGAAGATGGAAAGGAAGGAAGGAAAAAAGAAAGGAAGGAAGATGAAAAGGAGGAAGGTAGGTAAGTAGACAGGAAGGAAGGAAGATGAAAGGAGGGAGGGAGGAAGATGAAAAGGAGGAAAGTAGGAAGGAAGGAAGGAAGGAAGGAAGGAAGGAAGGAAGGAAGGAAGGAAGGAAGGAAGGGGCAAACTAGATAAAGGAAAACATTGGATGATTTTGTTACAACTAACATAATTTTTCTTTACTGTCAAAGAGAAGCCAATGACTGAGGCATGTAAAGTTTCTTGATTGAAAACTGAGGTATTGAACATTCCTTCTGCATTTTTCCTACTGGTTTTCATCAGCTTCATGGAAAAGAATAAATTCAAAATTCACTGCAAAAGGAGAAATGAAAGTCAGGGAAGCAATTTACTTAGATAGCCAATGGAGTTACATGTAGAACAGAACAGAACAGAACAGAACAGAACAGAATAGAATAGAATAGAATAGAATAGAATAGAATAGAATAGAATATTTTACTGGCCGAGTGTGATTGGACACACAAGGAATTTGTCTCTGGTGCATAAACTCTCAGAGTATATCCAAACAACAAAGTAATATGATCATTAGATATCAGTAGGTCAAGGTAATAGAAAAGATGGGAAGGATAATAGTAGTAATGCAACCATACTACATGAGTAAATATCCTTAGACATAAAACTGTACTGTGATAATTAGGTGATAATCAGGAAAAAAACTGTCCTTATGTCAAGTTGTGATAAGAAAAAAAACTGTCATTATGTCTAGTTGTTTTAGCAATGCTCTATAGTGCCATCACGAGCATAGGAATTGATACAGTTTATGTCCAGGGGTGGAGGAGTCTGTAGGTATTTTCTCGGCCCTTCTTCTGACCCATGCAGTATCCAGGTCCTCAATGGAAGGCGGTAAATGGCTTTGTGATACACTCCTTACTTCAGCAATCTTCTGGCTTAGAATAGAATAGAACAACACAGTTGGAAGGGACCTTGGAGGTCTTCTAGTCAAATCCCCTGCCTAGGCAAGAAACCCTACACCACTTCAGACAAGGTTATCCAATCTCTTCTTAAAAACTTCCAGTATTGGAGCGTTCACAACTTCTGGAGGCAAGTTGTTCCACTGATTAATTGTTCTTATTATCTTATTTTCTCCTTAGTTCTAAGTTACTTCTTTCCTTGATTAGTTTCCTACCCATTGATTCTTATTCTGCCTTCAGGTGCTTTAGAGAATAGCTTGACTCCCTCTTCTTTGTGGCAGCTTCTCATGCTTTCTTTCAGTCTCAAGGAACAAGCCTTCATCTGTGAAGACTTGTTGGTAAACTCCTAGTGAGAAAAGTAGGAAAATTCCTTCTTCCCCTGGGAAATACAAAAAACAAGTTATCCGCTGAATCTCCCTGGAGACCCTGAAACAACGTTTGTGTGGAGATTTACTTAATACGAGCACTTTGTCTTCATTAAACAAACTACAAGCCAATATATGTCAACTAGAAACTGGAAGTACTCTGGTTCTCGGATTCCAGACAAGCAAGTGTATTCTTGTACTCGCTAGTTTGCAGAGGACCCAAACAATTATTACACATGCAACACATTACTGTCAGCCTGCATTTTTGCTTTCATTCAAGATTGCTGCCAGCTGCCATGGAAACTGGGATGGGAGGGGATGGGAGGACTGGATATCTGGGAATGGAAGTGTGCTGGAGGCAGAAACAGAATTTCTGTGAAGCTTGTTTAACATTTCCAACCATCCTAGCATCAGAATGCAAAGAGGGGGAGAAATGCACCTGAAACCAGAGACTTTCTCAAACCGCCTTCTTAGCCAATGATTGAACTCTCACTGTCTGGTTACTGGGGTGGGAATGGGTGGACTCTGGGGTTTGTTTCAATTTGCTTCTTCATGCATTTTTGCTTCAGATCTTGCATGGCTTCTGCTGTATTCAGTTCTATGGAGTCAAGGGTTTTTTGTTTAGTTTTTTTCATAGGGATTGAATGGAGAAAGCCCTGACATTTGCAGTAATTCCAAGAGGATCTTTTCAAAGTGTGGACAATTGATGGCAATATACAGTCCTTTCTTCAACTATTATTCATGCCATTTCTGCATGAAAATTGGTTCACATTTAAAATGGGGGGAAAAATCAAATAAATGCTATGCCATGCATTCTGATATACAATATGCCGTATGACTAGAAGATCAAGGGATTTTTCTGTTTGCTATGCACATCAAAAACATTGTGGCAAAATGGATTTTATGCATATTTTAGATGCTTGCAGTACCTTTGGCTGGGAATAAGATTCAGACAGTGTGTGAGAGGGAAAACTAGGACCATTAGTAACTGGGAAGATAAGCTGTAATGAAAATGCATTGGCTAGTTTTCATCTACGAGCATAAAGGTATTAAGAAAAGTCCAACTGAATCCAAAAAAGGGAACATTTTTCTCATAATGTTTCAAGGCTTTGTCCTTGGGTTTTCTCCTCTCTGATGATTTAAGAATTGCTGCTTAATGTAGCCAGATATTGCTTGGGCTTGGCTAACACAAAGGGAAAATCACACAGTAAAACTGTCTCAGGATAAGGCAGATTTTGTATTGTGAATATTGAAGACTCCTGTTCAGACATTTACTGGATTCACACATCATATGAAACCATGATACAATCAGTTTAACTGAGTGCGGAGTCAGAAAACTGTCTTATGACCTAATGTGTCTCACAGTTCCTGGTTTCAAATTTGAGGCTGGTCCATTCTGATTGGCTATGAGCCTGGGTCTGTGTTCATTGGACTTGGAGTTTGATTGATTGGTGTTTCTGGTTTCTTCTGTCTGTTTTGTGGCTTTGATTGGCTGGCAACCCTCTGTTCTTGTGTTGGANTGGGGTTTTCTATAGTGGCTAGGGTTTTAGTGCCATTGAAGTTGATGTTGTGACCTGTGGTTTTCATGTGTTGGACTAGTGAGGAGGTGTGTTCCAGCTTTTTTACTGCATTTTTGTGTTCATCTAGGCGGGTACATTGGACAGACCAATAGAAGAATAAGTAAAACCAATAAGTCATTGGTTTTAAATTTGAGGCTAGCCTATTGTTGTGCCAGGATGTTTTTTTCTACATCCTGATTGATCCTGATCCTGGCACAGCAATAGGCTAGCCTCAAGTTTAAAACCAATGACTGTGATAGCCTGACCCACATACAAACTCAATACACAAGCCTGATGATGGCAGTATATATATATGTGCTGTTTGGCTTCCTTCGGGTATTATCCCACGTCATTGTAGTGCTTTTAAAGTTGTAGCAACGTTTCAGCAGAA
>BHFT01053384.1:0-27922 GCA_004320025.1 Laticauda laticaudata
ACAAGAGAGAGATGACTGATATCTTGATTACCATTCTAGTAGCAAGACATTGTTTCTATAAGTAGAATGATCTCCTTGTTGTTCTAACTTTCTAAGTGTTTATTTTTATTTGCTATTATCATCAAATCAGATGTATGATATTCCTTTGTCTGGTCCAATTTCAGCGTGTCTAATATCTTTTCCTCATTAAACAAATTCCTCCCTGGATGAGGTGAGTGAGTTATCACCTGCTCTTTAATAATCGGTCTTCCCCTAAAGATTATAACACTAATATAATGGCAGCATAACTGCTGCATCTCGTTACTGCGTAGGTACAGTTTAACTGAGCTACTGCTACATTTTAAAAAGAAAAGACAAGAAATATAAAATTATAAATTAACTATATAATATAGATTAAACGACACAATACACCAAGGTTTCATTAGCATTTAATGTGTTAATATCTCATGACTTAAATCTGTTTAAACATTTAAACACATTTACTTTTCAAGTAGGATTATCGATAAGCTTCATAATGGGTAAGACTTATCAAACTTTTCCCATATAAACCAGTACTTGTCCCCCGCTCCCACTGCACTTTGCATTCTTAAAACATCTATATGTCATTAAAATTCTACCCAATATTCCTTTTCTAAATTAACTTCTCTTATTATAATTCATTTCGCTCTTTATTTGTATTCAACAAATGTTTCAACGCTAACATTCATACATTTGCTTTCCAATTGTTGATCTAACCAATTTCTAAATCTCAACGTATAACAAGTAATGCACAATACTGCAACGTATATGTACCTTTGGCAGAATCTCTTTTTCAATTAAATATTTACCAGCCATTATCTGCTTACCATCACTAGTCCCTGATTTCTTTACATCATCTGGCTTACCACACCTCTATAACTAGCATCTTCCCTTCCCTTCCAACACACCTTATAGCTCGTCTCTCTCTGGGCCTTTTTTACCCCCTTGTCCTCTCCACTACAATTCCCTTTTACTGTATTCTCTTATTTCTGTTGCTTTCTCACCAATAGCGTGCTATTATCCTACTTTTTCACCTATTTGTCCCTTTTTTTGGTGTTTTTAGGTCTATAAATTCTGCGCATTCCTCTTTCTTCTCTATCTCCCCTTTGCTTCCCCAGAGGTACGAGTTACCTTGTTCATTTAAATAAAATGGGGCTCCTTCATTGCGTAACCCTATTTCTTGTTTGCATATCTTTTCTTGTAATTTTCAGATAGGTAGAGATTGCCATTTGTCTAAGAATGCGAAAAGAACAGAATCACAAGAGAGCCTCCCTGTCTTGTTCTCTCTCATATTACAGTTTTTGTCAATATAAATTCTATTTTCAGTGTGCATCCAACAAGTGATGCCAGTATCCGACGTTCTTTTTTTCTTTGTAAAACAAAGCCACCAAGAATGTGTTTGTTTAATCACTTCAAATTATCCCAGCTCCAAAAGTACCCAAAAGTTCAGCAAGCAATCCAAATACACACACAAGCTGTTCTTTTGACATATAATTCTTCCTTTTTTACTTTGCTGCCCCTTCCTGGGCCGTTTACAGTATTATCCTAACAACAGTCAAGTTAAAATGTACATTTTATGACATCCTTGTTAAAAAATTTTAACCTTTAGAAATTCTTTTTAGACTTCCGCTATCTTCCTCCTCCAATATCCTGTCTTGATATCTGCTTCCTCTCCCTTGCCTACCTATACAGCAAAAAAAATAATAAGTTCCTTCTATATCCTTGTATTTAGAAATCTGTTTGTTAGTTATCCCTTAGCATTTACAATTTTCCAGCTTAACAACTCTGTTGATACCAGCCAGATTTTTACTATTTCTCATTCATCGTCTGTCTGCTTGTCAGCATAAGGAAGGACGAGTGATTTTTTTCCCTTTCAGCTTTCTTCGCTGCTTCCAAATCTTCTTGGGATCTTCTACATTGGGAGCAATGTTACTCCTTTTTCAAAATTTTGATGTTCCAGAGCCTTAATTGTTGTTTCTTATGCCCAGTCAACCAAAACTTTCATTCGGCACTTTCTTCCTCCTGCACATTCTTTTTCGGATGAGGGCTTCTTTGAGGTGGCCATTTCTGACTGCTGTTCTACCGCCTTTGGGAAAGGGAGTTTAGCCAGCTGGGGAGGAAAGATGCGGTTTTCCTCGATCCTGCTGGAATCTCCCCCGTCTTCACCGACCTCTACGACGGCGCACTCCAGAGGCGCGCCCAGGCAGAAACCATGCACGATTACGGATTCCTGCTTGCCACCGAAGCCCTGCAAACCGGAAGTCTCAAGATTCCTAATTCTTCATTCAAATGCATTTGTCTTCAACAATGTTTTTAATGTAACTATGATAGCAGTTGCATCATATTTTAGGCTTGAAGTTGCATCATATTTTAGGCCTGCAAGACGACACATGTACATTAATGAATAACAGACGTGCTGTCCTTGTATTCATGCAAGATGCAGGGAACTAATTATGAATTATTTTTACTGAGTGCATAGCTAATGGATTAGATTAAAGAAAACCCCAATGCTGCCACCAACACCCTACTTGGAAAGATGTTTATTTCAGGGTAATTGTGACATTTAGTCCTACTATTTCAGAAAACAGAAATTCTTAAATTCCAGGGCTCATTACAATACTAAATTCCAATTCCCTCAAATGTAAAGTTATAATTCTGAATGCAGAGAACACTGAATGAGTATATTATGTGAACCCAACCATTTTGATTTGTAAATCATGATTCATAATTTAAGACCTGTGGGATCTAATGACTTGTATTTATCCAATAAACCAACATTAATTAAACCAATTAATTTGTAATATAATGGCTAAAAGTGGAAGTAAATTAGACAATCAGCTACAGTTCAGTATGAGCAAAGTCTTTCTCATCACTTGGAAAAAAAAAGAATGAGGGGTTTGTTTCTGCCTTTGTTTTAGAGGAGAAGCAGAGTGTAGAATTTCATTTTTTGGCTACATCAAGAGTCTTTAGTTCTCCATGAAAGGGGGGTAGGCACAGCAATAGCAATAGCACTTAGACTTATATACTGCTTTACAGTGCTTTACATCCTTCTCTAAGCAATTTACAGAGTCAGCATATTGCCCGCAACAATCTGGGTTCTCATTTTACCCACTGTGGAAGGATGCTTGGCTGAGTCAACCTTGCCACAAAGACAAGATGTAAGAAGCAGTGAGAACTGAAAATAAATATCCCATTGCTTTGATTTTTTTATTAGGTTCTTATTAATTGCCCAGTATTTCCCACAGGGGTGTGTGTGTGTTAAAATAAATTCTTATCTCAGAGCTTCCTCACCTATCCTGCTTTCCCTTCCAAAGCTCCTCTTAGAGTCTTTTATTACCACCTGCTAGCTCATCCTTTGTCTCTCTCAAGTACATCCAAAGTGCATTCAGAAAGCTTAGAGGTTAAAATGACTTCATTCACTGGAAGGATTAGCATGGATCACATTGATTTGAACTGTTAAGTTGGTACACAGTTTGAACCATCCTTTTTAGCCTAATGAAAAACCTCCAGGTATGAACGTGGTAGATAAATTACTACTTTATATAAAGTTATCTAAATTACTATTTTATATAGAGTTATCTAAAAAAGAGATCTTACATGCATGGCAATGAGATCCTTGAAAACTGAATTATTCATTCCAATTGGAATTGGAATGCTGAATTTAAAAGCAATTAAGGAGCCTTCCACATGGGAATTTGGCATTTATTCACACAGTAGTGTCATGAATGAAGCCCATTTTCTTCCACTTGGGCTGAAGAGGGAGTTCCATGAAACATTGAGGTTATCTCTGTAGCTGGTAACTTCCATTAGTATTTTCTCCTGGATTCCACCCTTCCTGTAGTTAGAAAATATCTGGAACACTATGTGAATCTTATTTTTTTTGCAGAAAGACTTGTTTTCTTCTTTTTTGTTACAAAACCAAACTTGCTGGAGTACAGGCAGCCTGCCAGTGTCACAGCTTCCTTGTTGATCAGTTGGAGGAATGCTAATCTGCTCAGGAAAAATTCTTGATAACTGTATAAAATATTCACGTTCTCACAATATAATCTGTTTTTTGAGTGGCTGGAACAGTTACAATGGAAACTTCTTGGACTTGTAAAAGTCCTCTGTCTGAAACTGGCTTCAAATGACTTTTTCAAATTCTTCACTACATTTCTTTATTTATTTAATCAAATCCGTATGGCTGCCAATCTCACAGAAAACACTGGTTGGCATACACAATCCTGTATGAACAGTAATAGCAATAGCATTATTACGCTATAATACTTATATACTTATATTATGCTTATATTACTATATTTATAATGCTGACATACTACTTTATAGTCCTTTACCATACTTTCTGAGGGGTTTATAATATAAACATTATTTGAGGGACCATAGGAAGATCAGGAGCGATGAGGTCTACTTTATCTCAGGGGAGAGAAGATTTTACAATACAGACACCACCACATAGGGCCCACCAAATGTAGCATTCTCAACATTGAAACTGGTAACATATCCATTTTGCGAGATCTGCTGAGACAGATGCATGAAATTAGGGAAAGATGGTCCCTCAAATAACCCAGTCCCATACCACGTAAGGGTTTAAAAGTCAATCTCAGTCCCTTGAATTGCATCTGGAAACAAACTGGCAGCAAATGCAGTTTCTGCAGCAGAGGTATAGCATGTGCTGTACCAGAAACACACATAACTGCTTGCACTCTTGCATTTTGCATCAGCTTAAACTTCTGCATACATTTACAGGGAAGCCTCATATTTTATGGGCAAAACATTGGTGGAAGATTCTCCAAGGAAGAACTTTTACAGTGATTTCTTAATGACAAACCTCCTTTGTGATAATAGAAGCATCACTGCTGAAAAAACCAAAAGATAGTGGTGGCAACGGTAGCCAAAAATAGGGATATTCTTAAGTAACTGAAACGCAAAGAAATTATACTTCAGTCCTGAAAATGTGTCTCAAATTCTCCTGTCCCTTGGAATAATTGCTAAAGCAATTTCCTTCATCAAACAACATGAGAACTAGTATGAAAAAATGAAAAATTCCTTTGCCCAGATTCATTCACATACATACATACATACATACATATATTCATACATGTAGTGTAATCTTGTAATATATACTACTGGATTGCCATATTTTCCACAAGATGATGCTCTTTCCTGCTTTCTAAATTACCCCTCATTTCAGCCTGGGCATCAGCTAGAATGACTTTGGCGTAGCCTCACACGCCCACCCACTTGCTGGGATGTCCAGTCCCTCGTCTAAATATACCACAGCTGTTTGCTAATGTAGCAGAATGTTTGTAACCTGAGAGCCCAGCAATCAGGCAGAGCCACCTCTGTCCACATATCACCAGGCCTAGGCAGCATGGAGACACCCAGCAGCAAAGACCCCAGACCTGCTTTGGTGAGCACTTCTGTTTCTTAGCCTTACCTGGCCTCATGGGAAAACACCCCTTTTTCATGGCCTTCCATTCCCCCGTCATTAACTTAGCTCCCAACCTGAATTTGGGTTTTTAAGTTCGGAATAGACACCCCTAGTACCCTCCTAGCCTTTTCAATGCCACTTTAATAGAAAACCTGTACATTCCAAAATCTTTCCTTCCCCATTTTTTTCATTTCTCCTTTACCCCCAGAAAAACTGTTCTATCACCTGTTCTACTCTAATTTTCCTCTTACAAAGCAAATGTACTATAACAAACTTTTGTTTTATTTTCCTTCTTCTACCTACTAGCCTTTCCTATTTGGTCAACTAGCCCCTAAATCTTGATTGGGAACTAGAAGTAAATCTCTGCCAATTTTTTATATCTTGGAAATGATTCTGCTTGGTTGAGGAAGTAGTGTGAAATGTTTTATAAAAAATAGTGATTTGAAGAAAATTAATGAACTCTGAAGTTTTGGGGCTAATAGGATTTTTCCCCAAAAAAAATTTTTGTGACATGCTGTATATAGGAATGTGCCCTAATCTGAAAAGTTGCTTATTATGCTGTCTTGTATTATTAGATAAGATAGTAATCTTATGAATTCTTATGGAATCTTGCAAGGTTCATGGTTCATGACATGTAAGAGTGCTTTTAACTCTTGCACATGCAGTCATCATGCCTGAAGGGATTTATTCTTTCACTGTTTATTGGAATAACCAGAATCATTTTTATTTGAGTGTTATGATCTATAGTGATGATTGTAAACTCATATAGCTATAAATAAAGTGTCGGGAGGCAGCTTCATATTAATTGAATGTAGAATAAAAGATTGTGAAGGTATTCAAATGTCACCTGCCTTTTAAATTCAATTCATTGTTTTCCCAATGATACCATCACTTTTTTCCTGATGATTTTGGCTAGATCAACTTTTTCTAACCTGATGATTTCCAAATATGGCTACATTAGTTAGAAATGCCAATAGTCTCAATTGATGAGAGGGAGGGCTAAGCTAGATTTGTGTGTGTGTGTGTGTGTGTGTGTGTGTGTGTGTGTTTCGTCTGCTTCTGCTTTCTGATTTGGAAGTGAATCTGTTGAATTGTACTATAATACTAATATTTTCTAATCTACTGTCAGAGGTTCCTTTAATTCTAGACAAGTCCAGTCAGTCCTTAATGCCTACTCTTTTCTCAAAGAACAAGTCTTAAATTTGCACATTAATAGTTAGAGGCTACTTGCTTTGTTTCTGCTAACTCTAAATTGCCAGGACACGTACCTCAGAACTGATTTTTGAGGTAAAGGTGGACTTTGGTAGAGGGGAGATGGATGTCTTCTATGGATATGATAAAATATGTTTTTCTTTTGAAGGAAATATACAGTAACCTCTCAGCAATGTCCAGGATTAGAGGATATTCTTGACATCAATATGCCAAGTCCCCAGCTTTAATTCTTAATATTATAGGCCATGGAAAAAACTTGCTACCTGAAACTCTACTGAGACATAACCAATCAAGGTAAAATCATTACTGGACTTAATGAAGCAAATAGCCTGATACAGATAAAGCAGCTTTCTAAACAGAAATTTTATTATACAATTTAACACATCTCTAGTCAAAAGTATAGCAGGACTGATTTCCAGATAAATGGGTATAGGATTACATGTAACCAGGCTGTGATAGGAAAGTGACAAAATTCATATTCATTTTTATTTTGCAAGAATATCCCACTTCTCTCTTTGAAATGAAAATTACCACACTATATATTTCTCTGCAAAGATTAGTTGGACAATAAGACTTTGGAGAGGGATCAGTAATTTGGACTGGGTTTAAAATTAGAAAACAATTAGAAAATTAGAATTTAGGTTTCAGTTCAAAAATAAAACCACAAATTCATTTCCAAAAAGTTTTCAATTTTTAGATATAGCTATGGGAAATAAATAAAACTGGATATGCTATAAACTTCTTTGAGATCTTAGGTGAGAAGCAAATCTTAAATATACAGACCTTGGTTTTTACACATGTAAAGAAAATTTTCAGAATGTACTACTAGTCTGATGTAACAGAAGGATCATATGGGTGAATATAAAAATCTGGTTCATGCAGCATGCTAAGGAAAATGTGGCTTGTTTGATTTTGGCTTAATGCATTATGTAAATTCATCCCTTGCAGTTTTAAACTATGATCTATGAGTTGGTATACTATGTAAATCCTAATCTTCATGGTTTATTCAGCAAACTATGATTAAACAAAGTGATGTGGTTCAGTCCTCATATCACTGTATTTGGTTAATCATGATTTTGCTGAATAAAACGCAAGCATTGGGATTCACATTTTTGCTTGCTTTAATAATATAAAATAATGGTTTATGTGAACAAATACTTTTGCCACAAGCCACGTTTCAGTCACTTTTGCCACAGATCAATTTTATGCTCCAAAACATCTCCATCACAGGACATTCATCCTTAATGTCTGCACTGGTTTTAAACAATGAGGCTCTTGCGCATACATATTACAGATAATCTAAACCACAAGCCAGCTTTGCTAATGAACAACACATAAACGAATAAGCCATTTGCATCTCAGAAGAACTTCATCAGCACTTGGCTCTTTTGAACATTAGTCTGTAGATCTCATGCATTGGAAGCAAAGATGCTGTTGAGCCAGCAAGACTCTTGCCCAGATTTCTCTTTTTTAATCTTTCTTCCAAGTGGGAGAAGGACAGCCAGTGCCACTGGCTGGATTTGCCGTTCTTGCCTATTTGCAGTTTTGTGCTTCTGGAAGTATTAGGCTGTGGCTTCAGCTTCCAACCCAGTGCCTCTGTGCATGCTTTTGAGCACAGGGAGGAGTGTTTGTGCTGTACCCACAGCTGTATGCCTGAGCTGCCACCTGCCAGGATGTACCTGTATGAATGGGATGATGATTCAGAGGCGGTGAGTAATTGCAAATGCCAATTTCAGTACCTTGCATTGCTTATGTCTGCCTTTGCCAAATTACTATCACTCTTTGCTCTCCTCTGTTCTGCCAGGATTCTAATCTGCATCTCTTTCCTTTCTTATTTTTTTTCAGCCTTCCTTGTCCAGGAAAATTGTCCATTTTTAAACTGGTCAGAAAGTTGCTAAAAGAAACATAACTTGAAAACCCATTCTCAAATCAGATCAAGTTATTGAGTTGGGATAGAACTTGGCAGGACCACTGGAATACTACTTAACATTATTTCCAGCTGTGATTCTCTTTTTTTTTTCCTTTTTGTAGTGGTAGAGGTTGGTGATAGCTCCATCTTCCCCCAAATGCCCTTTTCACAAAAAAGAAGATTTCACATATCACAAGCTTGGTATTTTTAAGTAGATTTTTCCAGTTTCTATATTGCCATTCTTTATAGCATACTTATTACTTAAAACTGTGATTTTGCGTTTGTTTATTTCTGTGCATAAATCTGCCCCAACTCTATCTTCTGTTGTATACCAAATGTTGGGTACATTAGGCTGAGATGCTTGCCTTAACACCCATATGGAATGTAGGCCAATTGCAGCTGTATCATTTATGCATTTTGTATGCATAGAAACTACCCCAGTATATAAGTATCTCTGGGATTAAAAAAGCCACTACCATGTGAATTTTTAGCTTTGAAATTGAAGCAGAAATCAAGTTTCAACATTGCACCTAGAAAGAGTCAAAATGAAGGACAAGGTCTTTTTGCTCAGTTTTTCCTCTTCTGAAATCCTCTGACCATTGCCCCTGTGTCTCTTTTTGTGAATCCCACCATATTTGTCTACTTTGCAAGACATTAGTTTTTTACTTCATTTTTGGGATTTGGGCAAATTCAACTGTCCAGTCTCCTTCTCCTAATAGGAAGTGGCTGCATTCCTTTAGCTTGCAGAGTGGCCTCCTTTTTTCAATTGAGCAATCAGCTAGAGAAACCCCTTGGTCTCCGTGTAGCTTCTGTTTTCTTGGCAGTGCATCTGCAAATATATGTTTGCAAACAGTGACAATAAAGTGCAATTTGTAGGAAACTTTGGGCTTAAATAATGGAAATATACCCTCTTGGAGTTGGAAACATTTTCCCAAAAGCAATCAAATTCCCACAGAGCTACCTTAATAGGTGAACCAAAAATTATCTGTCTAAATTGGGTTTAAATAAGCACCCCCATTCCTTCCATCTTAGTGCTTGATTGGCAACTGCCTGGAGAGCTGACAGTTTTTCCACACCTTAGCCTTTGACAGCTTTTCCTCACCTCAGCTTTTGCAGAAATTCTGTCTTCTCAACTAAGCTTCCTGGGGGGCTGCTAATTAACAGTGGCATTTCAGTCCCTCAGACTCTCTCCAGTCAAGTGACCACTATTCAAAAATTGTCAGGAGCATTAATTATCTATTAATCAGGAGAAAAACATTATTTCTTCCAAAAAGCCCTGAAAAAAGACAAAATAATTTCTACTGGTGTGTTCAGAAAAGATTTAGCAGCACTTCTATTAGACAATTTGTTTGCCTGTGACAACCAACATGGGAATATAGATATTCTTTTTATTTTTTTTAATTTTTTTAAAATATTTTATTTTTTAAAAACAAAAATACAAATCTCTATTTATTAACAGTGTTTGTATCATTATTATTATATACCTCTCCTTTTATATGTAAACATCAACTCTTATTTCTATCCTCTACCCATTTGTACTACCTATCCCAAACTGCATAATAATCTGAATCATCTTTGCCTCTTAATTCCATTGTGAATTTATCCAGTTCCACACAATCCATTATGGGAATATAGACATTCTTAAATGCATCACATCTGGGATATAGGTAGTCTTCAATTTACAATAGTTTGTTTAGTGTCTGTGCAAAATTACAATAGCACTGAAAAAAGTGACATGACTATTTTTCACACTTATGACTGCTGCAGCATCCTCATGATCATATGGTTGAAATTCAGACATTTGGCAACTGACTTGTAATTAAGAAGATTGCAGTATTGTGGGATCACATGATCACCTTTTGCAACCTTCAGTCAATGTTACTTATCAGGTGACCAATTGTCCTCCTTTTGTAAGTTCTGTCCTCTCTCGAAAACTGTCCTCCTACATGTCCTCCTTTTTGATATTTGAAGACTAATCTGTAAATCTCTATATTTGATTAATGCCAATCCGATCCATTGTGTGTGATGTGACGTATTTGTATTTGACATGACGATTCATCAAGGTTTGGTACAGTGCGTCGAGACATGATTATGAGACACATGCACTCCCATAGGATAATTGTTTTGAGAGAGTGTGCTGCGTGCAAGTGGCTTTGTTTTTTTTCTTCAATTTATTTGTGTCCTCCTCATTGTAAAAAAGTTGGTCACATTATTATTAAACAACCATGCTATTAACTTAACAATTGTGACAAGAAAAGTCATAAAGTGGGGGAAATGTTAACAATTGTTACACTTAGCTACATAACTTTTGGATCAGTTGTAAGTAGAGGACTACCATTTTCTGCAGAAAATGATCAGATACACAAAAGAAGACAAAAGATTTTGTCTTTAATTTACAAAAGAAGACAAATTAAATTGAATTATTTTAAAGGAAACTTGAATAAGATCAAATCATAAGAAAAGGAGAAATCCAATCAGATATTTGCAAGACAAGATGGTACATTTTCTCATTTTTCTGAATGTAAATCAATAATAATCAAAGTAATCCTTTACTGAACATAGTCCACTGACCTTTACAAGTTGCAGGGAAGCAATAAAATCTAAATAAGATGTATAAATATAACTAGCCTATAAAACAGCAAAGAATGTCAAGTATAAATTCTGAGAGATTAATACTTCAAAAGAAATTGTTCAGTATAAACAGTCATTAAAATTGAGTACTGTAAGGTACTTATTTTGTTCTAAGAGAGGCAAATTTATTAGGCCCTTCAAAATAAATTGTTATGTTACGATTGAGTGGTCTCTTCAAAAAATCTTTAAATAAGAGATAGGTTAAACTGTCTCTAGAGCAAAACTGAATGTAAAACCAAGAACTAAGTTGGTTTTAATCTACTAACTATCATATTTAATTCATCCATATTTAATGCATCTCCCTTGTCTCCAGGGATGGGATTCAAATTTTTAACAACCGGTTCTATGGGAGTGGCTTAGGTGGTGGGCGTTGCTTGATGGTCATGTGACTGGGTGGACATGGTTTTGTGGTCATGTGACTGGCTGACCGTGGCCAACTCAATATCACCCACATCGAGGCACGCATCTCCTTGCCTGTCCTCTCATGACTGTGGGGATGCTGCAACAGTTGTAAGTATGAAAAATGGTCATAAGTCACTTTTTTTTGTGCCATTGTAACTTTAAATGGTCACTCTGCACAAGCAAACTATCAGCAAAGGAGGGGAAAAAACCTCAAGAGAAGTTCCTGAGACAGGAAATCTAGTCCTGCCACAAGAATGTAATAAGGGTTCACAGAGAGGCAGTTTCTATAAGCAACACCAGAATGTTTCCTTCCTGCCTTCCTTACAGGATTAGGCCAGTAATTTCTTATAACAACCAGTTCTCCGAACTGCTTAGAATGTTAACAACCGTTTTCACGAGTATGTGCGAACTGGTAGAATCCTACTCCTGCTTGTCTTCCCCAATGATGACTTCCAAACATGTTCATTTTGATCTGGGAACCTCCCTCCAGATGGAGTTGCTCAATTTCTGGATGACTTGGGGGCTACAGGTTGTTTCCAGTGCTCTAGAGAAGTGATCTCATCCCTGCACAGCTGGCTAATCTGCATTTTCCCATTTTCTTTTTTTTTGAGAAGGGGAAATTAAATGGGAAAAAGGAGGGGAAGAGTGCCCAGAAACTAGAGCTTTTTTTGAATTTTGAACTACACCATCAGTTTGCTATTGGTAACAAATAATTGCCTTGGGACCAGGAGCATGATTGCTCTGTGGTAGAACTTCATGCTTCATCTTTCATACAGTACACTTAATCCAGTTAGCCAGGAGCTCAGTCAGGGCTATTTACCAATGTTCTGGAAATATGCAATCATATTAATTGGTTTATAGGCCATTATTTGGGTATTGCACAGTAGACAGCCACCTCTTTCAGGCGACATCTGGTATCCTTTTGTGCCAGACTAGTATTGAAAACTATTACATCCCTAGTGTCCTCTCCTTGCCCAGGCAAGCATCAAGGGCTTGACTTCATTTTTTTTTTCACTTCCTCACTCCTTTTCAGGGTTCTGCTGAGTCCTATACCAGTCGCCCATCTGATTCTGATGTGTCCTTGGAGGAAGACCGTGAAGCCCTGCGCAAAGAAGCAGAACGTCAAGCATTGGCACAGCTGGAGAAAGCCAAGGTAAATATCTTCTTCCTGCAGAGTTAGAGAATTTGGATTCAGAAAACGTCCTTTTGCAAAGTCACCTGCTTATCTGGCTTTAGACTGGGAGACAAATATATATCTTTACGTTCCAAGGGATTGCAATGCAGTATGTGAATAACAGGAAAGCAGAAGTTTTCATGAAGATCAAACTATGTTTCCTTCACTTTATGAATGAGAAAAACAACAGTTACTCCTTATCCTGGTGAACTAGGATATTTTTTCTTTGCATCAGATGGACAAACCAAGTCTGCTTCTATTTTACATCACGGGTGTCAAACTCAAAGCCCACGGGCCAAATCCAGCCTGCAGGGTGCTTAGATCTGGCCCATAGGCCACACCCTGGAAACAGCAACGTGCCTCTGCCAACAAAAATAGGGCTTACAAGGGAGGGCTGCATGTGCCCCCCCCCCAGCTCTGTTTTTGGCTGTGATGGCCTCCTGCAACCTTTTGCCAGCAAAAACAGAGCTTGGGAGGATCACACATGGAGTGCAGGATGTCAAGCTGGCCATGCTCATACTAGCCATGCCCATCCCATCAATGCCCACTCATCCCCTCAAAGTCAAACACAACCCTGATGTGGCCCTCAATGAAATAGAGTTTGACACCCTTGTGCTACGTCTACTGAATGTTGTTGTAAAAGATAGCTTATATTCATGGCAAAAGTGTCATCATAAATGCTGTTTGTGAAGTTATACCAGAGCAGAAATTTTCTCCAGAAAGAAATAGGTCCCTTTCTACTTTTCTTCATGGAAGGAGAATCTGCTTTTCCATAATTCTTCGTATTCCTTTTCTAGGATTGTACATCCAGAGGTGGGATTCAGCTGGTTTGGACAGGTTCGGGTGAATTGCTTGTTAAGATTGGGCGCAATTCAGAGATCTGGCTAATCACACCACTGGCTGACCCCTCTCACTGCACCCCATCCATCTTGCCCCTCCCAGTCACCCCTTATCTCACCTTGTCCACCTTGGCTGCAGCATCATAGCAGCTGCTGCTCTCTGACTCCCTTGCTCACTTGCCTCGACCATGTGGCTCCCGTGGCCCAGTCCACTTGTCTGCCTTTGTACCCCAGACTCTCATGCAGCCCAGATCCCTGCCAAGCTTTACTTCCCCATTCCCCGCTATGTCCCATGTGGCCCAGCTACCTGCCTACTTGATGAGTCTTCCTTCACCTCTTTGCCAGCTTGAGCAGCCTGTAGCTGCTGCCTCTTTGCTGGCCCAAACTGAAGCAGCAGCCGCTACCTCTTTGCTGACACAAGCAGCCTCCAGCCATTACCTCTTTGCTGGACCGAGGCGTCTCCAGCCACCTCTTTGCTGGCGTGAGGGGTCTCCAACTGCTGCCTCTTTGCCAGCGCAAGGGACCTCTAGCTGCCTCCTCTTTGCCAGCATAAGTGAGCCATAACTGAGCCAGCAGCAACTGCTGCCTCACTTTCGGGCCAGCAAAGAGTTGGCTTCTGGAGGCTCCTTTTGCTGAAAAAGAGCACTGGCCGGAGGCCCCTTGTACCAGAAAAGAGGTGGTTGAAGGATGCTCTTGCCAAAACAGAGCAGAGACTGGAGGCCGCTCACAGCAGAAAAGAATGGCAGTTGGAGGCCACTCTCATTGAAAAAGAACGGCAACTAGAGGATGTTCTCACCAAGGAAGAGTGGCAGACGGAGGCCCCTTGCACCAGAAAAGAGCAGTGGTTGGAGGCTGCTCTCGCCAAAAAAGAGCAGAGACTGGAGGCCCTTCACACTGGAAAAGAGCGGTTGTTGGAGGTGGCTCTTGTTGGAAAAAAGCAATGGCTGGAGGCCTCAAATGAGTGGTGACTGGTGGCTGCTTGCACTGGAAAAGAGTTGGCAGTTGGAGGCAGCGCTTGCAGAGAAAGAGTGCTGTTGGAGGCCCCTCACGTCTGAAAAGAGTGTTGGCTAGAGGCTGCTCTCATCAAAAAGAGTGCTGTTGGAGGCCACTCTCACCAAAAAGAGCGGCAACTGGAGGCCTCCCATGCCGGAAAAGAGTGGCAGCTGGAGGCTGCTCTCACTGAAAAAGAGCGGCAACTGGAGGCCCCTCATACCAGAAAAGAGCGGCAGTTAGTGGCCGCTCTTGCTGAAAAAGAGCGGTGGCCAGAGGCTCCTCATCTGACAGAGAGGAGGAAGCTGCAGGCCAGTGTCTCAGGGCACAGTCATGCCCAGCTGGACCAACAAAGGCCAGAAGTAGTTGCCCGCCATTTCCTGCTGCAAAAATAGTTTTAAAACCTCTGACTGTTGGGTAGCGAGATCTAGCAAGAGATGTCAGAGAATCACAAAAGTAAGTCTAAGGCTCCAGCCATTGCCGCTGCCGCTTTGGCTCACCTGCGCAGCCCCCACCTTGCCATGAATGACATTGAGTTGGCCACATCCACTCAGTCACATGGTATCTCAAACCACACCCACTTAGTTGGATCTCACTACTGTGTATATCTGATAAGAAATAGTTTTTGCAAACAGAGCAGAATAGAATTTGAGATGTAATATTTTGTCACTTTTTCAGAGAAAAACTTCCTTACAGTCAATTTTGCCCTGCATATAAAAACAGCAGTTCAGAATGGCAAGTTTCAAGGGTAAAATTCAACTACCTCTAGTTTGAATAGGTAAAAAAAATCACCCCTGGTTGCTATTACTATTATGCCAAGTATATCAAGCCATGCCCACAGCCACGGCCACAGAGCCATAGAGAAAAGTTTTGAATTTCACCCCTGGCAGGTTTGATCCAGGGCTAGAAATATTGTGAATCAAACTTCCTTTTATTTAAGCTTTACTAACTTAAATAGTTTTGCTTCCTGATTACTAGATGAAAATTATAATTCTTTATTTTGTTAAAGACCAAAGACCCTTCTGGCTCAAAATAGTTTTCATCAATAATTCTCTCTTTTTTATAATTGATTTTTGTCGAGATTCTGCACTGTAAATTACTTTAGTTGCACTTGAAATTTCACCTGTAGGAGGAGAGTTGTAGTGATCTACATTTTCTCCTCTTGTAGGAGGATATTTGTGGTGATCTACATCAGGGGTCACCAACCTTTTGGACCTTGGACCACCAAACTCATAATTTTAAATCCCGGGGACCACTAATATGAATTTTGACTGATGGTGGCTTGCTGAGAGGCTTGGTGGGAGAGAGAGAAAGAGAGAGAGAGATCTGATCTAACCTGTCTCTCTCCCTCTCTCTCCCTCCCTTTCTCTCTCCCTCTCTCTCTCTCTCACACACACACACAAACACTCAGAGGCAGGGGTGGGATTCAAATTTCTTAACAACCACTTCTTGGACGTGGCAAAATTTGTGGGTGTGGGTTGGTGGTCATGTGACTGGCTGGGCATGGCTTGTATGTAAATATTGATTTTTTTATAAAAAAGAGCAATTTTTACCCCAAATCAGGCAAAGCAGACAGGCAGATTGAGTTGCTCACAGAATTACAGATTCACTTATAGATCTATCTATCTATCTATCTCCAATCGGCTACCTGAATCTGTCACATAAAATTTGCTTGCAAGCAAACTCACCAAATTAACTCACAACACAGCATGTATGTAAATGTTTAATTTTTTATTAAAAAAGAGCAACTTTTACACAAAATCAGACAAAGCAGGCAGGCAGATTGAGTTGCTCACAGAATTACAGATTCATTCAAAGATCTATCTTTCTGCCCTCGGCTACCTGCACTGAATAATAGAAGCTTCAGTCCTAAGAAAGGTTCAGCTCTGCTTAAAAGCAGAGCTGAAGATCTAAAGATTAGCTCGAAAGCAAGAAATCCAACGATTTCCTGCTTTCGAGCTAATCTAAATCTCCCAACACAACAGAACAGCTGAAGGTCGGGGGGGAAAAAAAGGTAAAATAGCAAGTTTGCCAGGTAAGGAGTGAGTGGTTGAGAGGGTTCCCACGAGCCATGTGGGCTGCGCAGCCTTGTGTTCCTGCACAGCCTGGATTAATTGCTTTGGGGGTGTGTGCTCTGGGGTGACATTTCTCTGAGGACCAGCAAAATTTTCTTGTGGACCATCAGTGGGCCACAGACCACCAGTTGGCGACCACTGATCTACATGATATATTGGGTTGACTAAACTGCTTTCTTGTGTAGTTTGGATTAGTATTAAAATAATCCATTTCCCCTTCTAGTTAATTAAAAGTTCTTATCTCATTTCTCAAGAAACAAGGTAGTTCAGATCACCAATATAAATGTGGCAATCATTTTCTGCATTAAGAAATAAAATGGTTCTATATCTATCACTACATTAGAGAAGATGATTTGATCGGAATAGTATATTGAAGGACATGTCAGATTTAAGTGGCTATATGCTGTAGCAGCTATTTCCCTCCACAAATTAAATCTCCATTCTTATCTCTTTAGTTCTGCTTATCCAGAGCATATGCATTACCTTGGGAACATTTTATATTCAATTCAACTTTCAGATGTTCAAGGTATCTCCTCAGATTACTTTACAGATGTCTGCAGAGAACTGGAATAATAGGCATCCACATTCTCCCATTGTAAGCCACATTAACTTATTATACTTTAACTTATTTCACTCACTTGATCTTTATGTTAGAAGATGGCTAAAATGCTTGAAAAATTGGTTTCAGAGAACCTTCTATGTTCATGCAACATACTCGGCCAAATAAGTTATAAATCTATCAACTGCTTTCATATAACCTACTAACAGATTAACAGAGTTGGAAGAGACCTTGTCATCTAGTCCAACCCCCCCGCCCAAGCAAGAGACGCTGCCTACACCATTTCTGACAAATGTCAGTCCAATCTCTTCTTGAAAGCCTCCAGTGATGAACCTCCCACAACTTCCGAAGGGGAATCACATGGCCCTGGGACACTGCAACGGTCATAACTGTGAATCAGTTGTCAAGCTGCCAAATGTACATCATTCAACAGTGGGGATGTTGCAATGGTTATAAGCGTGAAAAGTGATCCTGAGTCATTTTTTTTTTAGTGCTGTTGTAAATATGGTTAGTTTGACTGTTGATTGCTTTGCTTTGTTTTAGCATGTTTTATAAATGCAGACCATTTGGTTAATAGATGTTTCAATATATTGTGCAAATCTAAAAATTGGATTAATTCATGAACCACATTCCACATGTTATTTGAACACAGTTTAAATATCCCTATCTAATTAAATTAAGGTGGTAGCTAACAGGAAAATAGTTTTTCGGCAATGGCTTCGAAGTTATGGAACTTACTCCCCAAAGCCTTCCATTTTGTGGGTCAATTACACCCACTCCAGGATCGTGAGGGAAGGGCCCACGTATTGTCATTCATGCTTCGATCATTCATGCTTCAACTATTTGCAACATGTTCTATTTAGGACTGCCTTTGAAGACCATTCAGAAACTACACTTGTTCCAGAATGCAACAGCAGAAATAGTTATGGATGTCCCACTTGTTGCATCACTATTTTGCAAGTCACACTGGTTTTATGTAAGCCTCCAGGTACAATTCAAGATGCTGGTTATCATCTGTTAAACCATTCATGGAACAAGGAAGATTATTTTCAAGACTACTGAACTCTTACAGATTCTGATTATGTTTGTCCTTTTCACAAGATCAAGCAATGTAGTCATGCTTCTAGTCCTCTTCATCAACAATGCACCTGGGACCCAGTTTTTATTTGGCATTTACCTTTTGGAGCAACACATCCCTCTACAAGAATGGATGGATGGATGGATGGATGGATGGATGGATAATAGATAAAACAAGACAAAAAGCATCTAAAACATTTTTAGATGTCTTCTTTATTGTGAGAAAGAATATATGGTTGTTACTATTTTTAATAATTTGCTTCTTTTTACTCACCTTTTGCTAACTGAATTTCAAATGTTTTTAACAGTTGATCAGTTGTGACTTTAAATAATTTATCTAGGTTTTTCTTTTAAATTTTAGAATATTATCTTTTAAAGGGAAAAAATATGACATCAAACTGTCATACCAGAAGCACCTTGGTTTTCTATTTACACTGAACAACATTTTCCTCAAATATATTAATCACTCACTACTGTAGCAGTTCTCAAAAATATTGTTTGTTTTTTATTAGCAGTTAACTCATGTCTTTGCTATGGGATGATCAAATAACCCTCTCCAAGGTGGGAAATATGAAACAGGGATTTGAGGACATGCCATATAAGGACAGACTGAAGGAACTGGGAGGTTCAGTCAGAAGAGGAGAAGGGAGGGGAAACATCACATGAAAGGGAGACACTGAATCCTATTACTTCAGAAATTATGGCCATAAATAATGAGTACAGTTTGCAGTTACCTAGATTTTACTTAACTACAATGGGAAACTTCCTAATGGTAATATCTATACAGCAGTGGCATAATATGCCTATGGAGATTGTGCAATCTCCTCTGAAAGTTTTTAAGGACAGTCTGGACAGCAAGAATAGTCTGGACAGCTCCTTCTTAACGATATCTTAATAGATTTTCCTGAAAATTACAGGAGGTTGGATTAGATTATTTCCATTGTTCCTTCCAGCTCCATAATTCTGTCATTCTGTGATTTACTCTTTCATGGCTTTGGCAACTTTTTCTACTTTTGTGTGGAATACCTAACTAACTTATTAATGTAAGGTAGCTATATACTTCACTTTATCAAATACTACGCATCCAAAGAATGGACTCTAGGCATGTACACACTCCACACTTCCATTTGGTTGGATGATCAGTTCCTTGGTTAGGCTTCAGAAAAGTTCCAAACCAATTGAAGCAGACACAAAAATGCTCAAGGTTGGATTGGCTCAGTTCACTAGATTCAATTAAAATGAGTTGGAGGCATTCATGTTTAAGTGCATGGATCCAGCCATTGTTTTAGGATATGATCCCACAATTGTTATCCCATTATCCCCACACTAAAGTAATTCTTGTCAA
The DNA here is from genome assembly GCA_004320025.1 of Laticauda laticaudata. NCBI lineage: Eukaryota > Metazoa > Chordata > Lepidosauria > Squamata > Elapidae > Laticauda > Laticauda laticaudata. Next base: position 19,663 of record BHFT01053384.1, read on the forward strand.
ATCAAGCCATTCATTTACCTACTCCAAAAGAGCCCTGTGACTATATCACTTGCAAGTAAACAAGATCCAGCCTATCTTATAAAGAACCTATTACCTAATTTTTAGTAGGACATCAGGATCTGGATATCACTCAGGGCTGATTCATTTTTTTCAGAATTATAGTAATGCTTTAACTTATGACATAATAACCTTCACTAAATCATCCAATGATTCACCTAGATAAAAGATTCCATGCAACTCAAGGATATATTATTGCCTAGAATTTAGAAAAGCTTGTAGGTCTTCCTCATGATGTCCTGCAAGCCCGTTTTTTTCCAAGACACATGGTGTGATTTTCCATGAAAACTAATAAGAAGCTAGCTTTCTCGTACACCTTGTGACTTATTGGAAGCATTTCTGGTGAGCACCATTTTGCTGACCTGAAATAAGCAACCTTTCTTGTATTCAAATTGATGTAATTTGGAGGGCTGCATCACAGAACTACAGGAAGTGGTAGATGGGCCAAATATTTTTTTTCTTGACTAATTCCCCTATTTTGTAGAGTGGGGAAAGCAATACTTTACTTTTATCATTCTTTTCCTTTCTCACATGCTTTGCCAGTACATATTTTGTTTGTTTTTGCAAACATCATTTGAAAGCAAGCTAAGAATATATTACAATTGGTAACAAAATGAAGATACTACCAATGTTTTGTATCTAACTGATTGAAGGATCATGAAGATTATATTTTCTGTGATACTATTTGGATATCTTGCCTTCAGTTGTATTGCTTTTTAATTTCCTTGTTTATCCTAGCCTTATGTTTCTGCAGATTGTATATTCTCTTATCTAAATTATTATTTTTTTAGCTTACTAATATACTATTGAACCAGTGTTATGTAGTGATAAAGATATTGGATTGAACCTTCAGAAAGCCAATTCATGTTTTTTAGTCAAGAAAGATGTTACTAAGTGATTTTGAACCAATCATTCTCTCTTAGCCCAACTTTTCAGGGCTATGAAGATATGCCACTTTGGATTTCCAAAAGTTCAGTTATAGATTTTCCTAGAAATTTCAAGTTTAGATGTATTGCCTGGGTTTTCTACCTCCACTTCAAAGAGATTGGCCGAAATCTAGGCAGACTATCCACATTCTTTGCAACTGGCTTCATCCTATCTATCGCTAAAAATTCCTGGCAGGCCAGTCATCTGCAAATTAATTTGGCTAATGGCTTGGTGACGCTTTATCAATTCAGGAGGTAGATGAATAGCTTTTGTAATATTTCTTATTAATTGAACTTGCTGAAGCAATGCTACAAAAAACATGAACCTTTGCTGCAGTTTGACACAATCCCATGTCTTATCTAGCACCTGTTCACACAGGTATTTCAAAGTTGCTATTTTCCAAGCACCAGCCACGAATAACAGATCCTGCTCACAATAACTACAGAAAGTAGCCTGAGATGGATTAAAGAAAATGATTTAAGTTGCTCTAGCAGTAGCATCCCTTACAACAGGGATTGGAAGTCTGTACTTACTTATTTTTGGAAAAAATAAAAAATAAAACTCAATGAGTAAGAAACTGATGTGTGTTTTCTTGCCTCCCTGCTATTCTCTATATTATTTGTTTATGGACTGATGTTTTTAAATCAAACAAACAGTGAAATAATACTGTATTAAGAAAGAAAGAAACAACCAGATTAATTGGCTCAAAGGAAAATATGATTAACAACGTTTTTCAAGTTGGCAACTTTTAATATGTGTGGACTTCAACTCCAGAATTCCCAAGCCAACATCTTCTAAGAGCTGAAGTCCTCGTATCTTAAAGTTGCCAAGTTTGAAAAACACTGATCTAAAAAATAGTTTCTCAGACTTGTTCTTGGGTTTGAGACAGTGACGGATAACTTATATGGGCATTACCTTGCAATTTTCTTGATATGATATTGAAGCAGTACCACGATTTGGTGGGGGGAGGTGGATGAACTATCTGTCCAACTTTGCCTGGGCTCAGAAACTAGGCATAGTTGGGACCTGCTCCATGCAAGAATGGCAGATCTTCAAGGAATATCAAGCATATAAAGTAGCCTGGGAATTCAAACAAATATCTTGGAAATCGGTGAGGTTCCAGACAGTTGCCAAGAAATCTGCATAGAGTTGGTTATGAAGTCAACCAGAATCAAATTAACTAAAAGAATTATGGTTTTATCATTTGGAGGAGATTTGGGACATCATTTTAGAGATTAAAGATTCAGATTTTCAATTTGTTCTTTCTAGAAATTTGTTGTTTTAATGGAATTTATCTTGGTTAAGTTTGAACAATTCATTTTTAAAGACTTGTTTATAGATATAAGACATGAGAAGAAAAGTTTTAAAGAAAATGACAAGTTATTAGGTAAAATGCAGGAAAGAATTATGAAATCGATTTACTAGGCAAAAGTATGTACATTAAATCTTAATACATTTTTGTTGATTAAGATTGAAATATGAGATTTTATTATTTGCCAATAGATAAAAGATGAAATGTGGGATGAAGAAAGTTTTGGTTGAAATATTAGAGAAGTATTAAGCTATTGAAAATGTTTATACTTCTCTTGTTGAAAGGGAAAGTTATTTTTTCCTATTTTTTCTTTCTTTTTCTTTGTTTTCTGTGTATTATCCCCATTCCTCCTTTTTTCTTTATTTCTTGTTTATATTCCACTTTGTATTGTATTTCTTATCTTTATTTTAAACTTCAATAAAAATTATTATATACCATTTTGGGGAAGTGATGATTGGAATCCAGTCATTTAAAATGTTAAAGAAGCTAGAGATGACCAAATGGTATCAATGCAAAAGGTACTTGCCTATATAGCTTCCCTAATGTAGTCTTCCCAGCAGATTTCTGTCACAACAGCAAGTATTTGTATCCTTTTTGTAAACCATATTTCTGAAATGGAGAGTCCTTTTAGCTGAAGCCTCTTGAATTTTAACAGATGCAATTAGCTAATGAAACCTCTCAGTCTCCCTCTGTTTCAGTTTTTGGTGGATCTTGTTGCTGCCTTCTTGCAATTAGGATGTCCAGAAGCATTTAGGCATCTGGGATCTGGTCCAGCATTCTTGCTGCCAGGATGAACCAGGAGGCAGAACTGAGTAGGGGTGGTTGGCACCCAGAACATTCCTAGCTTTCTACTTGGGCTTCAAGCCCAAAGTTTCATCCTTTGCTTCTCTCAGCAGGTTTTGTAGCTGTTTGTTGACTACAGTTTCAGATTAACCCTGGGGCCCCATAGGAGCCTGAAAAGTCTTCAGGTGTGCTTTGTACTAGGAATGATGGCATACTTTTTTACCTGTTTCTTTTGTTAGTTGGCCTCTGGGATGAGGAGAGATGAAGAGTTGTTTTTATGTAGCATCAAACTAATTAACAGTATGAAAACGCAGATGCAAAACAATTACGTTTTGAAATATGGAACAATATGTACTGTATATACCCTCCCATTTCTCGTGATTCAAAAAGATTACTAGCAGTGCTGATAAAATAACACTTTGTCAAAGTTCACCAAACAACCAAACAAAAAAGTGATGAAAAATGTCTGGAAATGTATCTCATTGTCAAAATAACTGCAAGAAAGTTGGGAATGTTCATAAGGTTCTGTCCCATGGGTATTCTACACATCAACATAGCTATTCTACTAGTTAGCTATTATTATTGGTGACAATCAGCCAAATATTTATACTGGATCTGGCATTTTTATCTGTCTATCAAGTTCTTCCCAAGGGCCTGGACCAGCATTGTTTCATGGTGAGTTATTGTTGTGGAGTGTAAGCTATTGCCAAGTAAAGCTATCTTTTGCAACTAACTGAGGGTGATTTGATCAATTCCAATGATGATCAAGTGGTGCTCCAGATATTTTGAGATTACACTCAAGGAGCTTATTAACTGATAACAGATAACAGATAATCAGAGTTGGAAGGGACCTTGTAGGTCATCTAGTCCAACCCCCTGCCCAAGCGGGAGNTTCCATTGGTTAATTGTTCTCACTGTCAGAAAGTTTCTCCTTATTTCCAGGTTAAATCTCTCCTTGTTCAGTTTCCATCCATTATTCCTTGTCTGGTTTATAGGTGCTTTAGAAAATAGCTTGGCCACTTCCTCCCTGTGGCAGCCCTTCAAATATTGGAAGACTGCTATGTCTCCCTTGGTCCTTTTCTTTACTAGACTAGCCAGTTCCTGTAACCGTTCTTCATATGTTTTAGTCTCCAGTCCCCTAATCATCCTGGTTGCTCTTTGTACTTTTTTTAGAGCCTCAACATTATTACTATTAATACTGTTTGTGCTTTCTTTGACCACAGACATTCTATTTCTATTTGTAGGTCTTTGTATTTTCTGATTTTTCTCCAGTTCTTTCTCTTTTACAGGTAGTCCTTGGTTAGCAACTATACTTGGACCTGAAATTTCTCTTGTTAAGTTAGTGCAGTCATTAGCTGAGTCATCATGTGTCCAAACCCAATTTTACAACCATTTTTATAGTGGTCACAAAGTAAACCACTACTGTTATTAAATAAATCATATGGTTGCTGTGAAAATCCAGCTTTTCCAATTTTCATTTTTTTTGCAAGAAACTGGTGGTGAAGGTTGCAAGTTGGATGCTACAGCCAGTCATAAATGTGAATTAATTGCTAAGCAATTATAATCATGTGTTGGGGATGGTGAGATGGTCAATTATGAGAATTTGTAGTAAATCACTTTTTCTGAACGCATTATAACTATAAACCATGATTGTGCTGTAAGTTGAGAACTTCCTGTATTTTGCTATCTCCAGGTACTGCAATGTTCACTATCCTGACTTTTTTGTTGTCTCTGTGTTATTTGGAAGGTGCTTGTCTTTTGGAATTGTAATGTTCCAGAAACTTTAGCTTCTTCATTTTTTATTATTTTGTTTGTTTTATTATCTCACATGTTTTTACAAGTAGGCAAATGGTATTTCTTGAAAATATTCCGATTCACCATAGTTGCTATTTTGTCATGCAATTGTTTCTACTCAGTCTGTGCTCCTCATGCAGCAGCTGTTATAATTAGATGGACTACTGTTTTTTTTCAGCTTTGTGCAGGTAGCATTTGCTGAATGTTACTGTCTCCTCAGTTCTGACTTTGTACACATTTGTTCTTAAGGCTTGGTCTTGTATAGCCAGAATTAACCCTTCTATTTCTTCAATAACCATTTTAAGTATGCTGTGATGATACTTTTAACACCATGAAACATCAACGTCTGCCTATCTCAGGTTCTTGCGAAGGGCTAAAATGCTAAATCCAATCTGAGCATAATAATACTGGTAACAATGTCTATTTTATTGACAGTAGTAATTTAGGTTCTTCTACAAGTCATGAGAAAGGACAGCATAATAGGTAACTTTAATCAGACATGGGGCACTTTTCCCCAAAGGTAATCTATAGGAAGATATACATAAATAGGCTGAAGCAAACAAGATGTGATGCCAGAAATGAAAGGGAAAAAGATTTTCTCTCTTACAACCCCTTCTGTCTTCCCTCTGTGGCAAACTGAAGAAACAACAGCTACTTCTCACCACAAATTAGAGCCCATTACCTGTAGTAAGCATACATTGAGAAGAGGAAGGCTGGGGAATTCTGGAAGCTGAGATCCACTCATCTTAAAATTGCCAAGATTGAAGAACAGTAACATAGATGATAGACTAAGAGATATGCAAGGTTAGTTTGAGAATTACATTTCTATGCTACAGGGACTACTGAGGTACTCTTTTTTGATCTTCTTGAACTCAGAAAATCTATTTGAGTCATTCGGATCTCTCGGCTCTGGAATGTCAATCTAGATGACCAATGGCAAAACCTACTTTTGCTGCTATAAAAACTAGAAATTCATGCCAGCCTCCTCCTCTCATATGCATATATAAATGATTCTGTGTACTTGTTTTTAAACTGAGAAGTTGCATAATTTCTTTTCCATGTTAGACAGTAGTTTCTGGATCTATAGGCTGTACTCATCTCATCACTGCTTCTCCATCAAAGTGTTTTTGTTTGTTTTGTAGACCAAGCCAGTAGCATTTGCTGTGAGGACAAATGTGGGCTATAATCCTTCTCCCAATGATGATGTGCCAGTCCAAGGCATGTCTATTTGTTTTGAACCCAAAGACTTCCTACATATCAAAGAGGTAAGATGTCCAGATGAGGCAGCAGAAATCACACACACACACACACACACACACACACACACACACACACACACAGAGTGTATCCTTTTTGAAGAAAGTAGGATTTGATTTTTAGCTATGGGGAGACCCTGAATGATTAGTGGGATTAGTATTTACCAATAAGTAGCAAACAGCAACCCAGAATGGGTGTTCTCTCTCTTTTCTACCTCATATATTTTATGTGTTTTATATATTTGCTTTTGTCTTCTCTGCTTCAGAAATATAACAATGATTGGTGGATTGGACGTCTGGTCAAAGAGGGTTGTGAAGTGGGCTTCATCCCAAGCCCGGTCAAACTGGAGAACATGAGGATGCAACAGGAACTAAAGATGAGACAACATCGGCTCAGTTCCAGGTAAGATAGGATGAGACTGGATGGAGGAGAAGACTACTCCTTGTGAGTAGTCTAGTTGACCAACATTGTGCTTGCCTCCTCTCTGCTCTATGTGTCCATGGATTGGGAGGAGATGTGTACTCCACTACTTTCTCACTGCTAACAGGCAGTAGCTGCTTCCAGTTCTCGCCTGGAGTCTCCTGGCCAACTTGCTGCAGCTGTGGCTCGCCTTGCTCACATGACATGTCCAATCAACATAGCTGAGGCTGCCCCATCAGGCTAGCATTCTCAGAGCCCCGATCCTGACCAACACTCAGCTCTGCACTTTCCTTCACCAATTCAAACTCACCCTCCTCCTTTGAACTCACATCAAGAGAGAGTGGGGCAGATCCATGACATTCAGAATTCTAAAATGGAATAATTTTTTGAAGGTATTAAAGTGGGGGAATGTTCCTAATGTTTTATGAGCCGTTCTATTACCTACTTTTAATCACGTGGGAAAGCACAAGATTGGAAGGGCACTTGGCCTGATTTAATATAGGGGTGGTTTTTATAATTATAATTGTGGATTATATACACATACACATGATGTTTTTTTTAAATAATATTTTCAAAAACAGCATTTTAGGAAGGGATCAAAAGAGGCAAGAGAACAATCAGGACACAGTGTAGTCAAATTCACCCCTTTTTAGAAGCATGCAACATCAATGTATGTACCAAAGGGCAAAATTGTGCTGGTCTAACTGCCTTGTTGCCCCCTTTTTAAACTCTTCTTTTCTGGACACCACTGATAACCAATATCTCATTTGTGGGGTAAATCTCATTAAATATAGTGTTCTTAAGAGATTTTCTCACTCTCGAATGAAATTAAACAAAATCTTGCAGCTGAGTCTGCTGAAATCTCATGTGTGGGGCCACCTTTGAAAAATTGTTTCTTTACCCATGTCATTATGCAAAACTGTATAGTAGCACCTGGTGCCTGCAAATGTTGTCAATCACTGCTTTAGAGTACAAGGTTGGTGTCAAATTCATCTTTCCTTCTACCATCAAGTGTTTCAGGATATTGCATCTAAAATGAAAATGAAATAAAATTGTCATGTATCTTTAGCTTCATTAATCTTCATTGTACATTGTGGATCTTAAAATCCCTTAGACATTCATTCATCTATTCTATAGCTGCCCATCGTATGTGCTGTAATTCCAAGTGGCTCACCACCAAAGTAAAAACAGTAAAAATATCCAGCAATCATAACACGTCTTGAGAGACACTGCAGAATTTTTCACATGATCTCTTAAATACATAGAAAAGATAATCTCTCCTTACGTGTGTATAAAAGCAGTTTACATTAGTTTCAAATGTATTTAATTCTCATGACTCCTAATCTTTTTAATTAGTTAGTACATTTTCCTGCAAGTCCTTTTTTTAATGAAGAATTTTAGCAATCTGCAAATTTTAACTCTTAGGGCAGCAATTTTCTTGGAAGTTGAATATGGTTACCAAATGTTTTATGTCTATACTCAAAATATGCCTTAAATTTCATAAAAATATTATCATTTATTATATTTAGAGAGCCACCTGACTTCAAAATATACTTAAAAGATGGAACTAGATGAACTTGTGTTGCAAGTAGTAGTTTTCCAAGGAAAGCCTATCTGGTAACAAAAATAGGCAATTAAAGGCCATGTCACACTGCCCAATGGATGCAAAAAGGACACAACGGACGAGCAAAATGTTCCATCCGTTGTTAT
>BHFT01053385.1:0-72974 GCA_004320025.1 Laticauda laticaudata
TGCTACCCTTTTATAGGCAGTAGCGCGCGTTGCGACTCTAGCGATCCCTCTAAGGCATCCTCTTAGGCAGTCCTCTAGACGTCCTTAATATCCGAGATAGGTCCCTCTGTGAACTTTTTTCCATTTTAAATGCTTTGTTCCGTCTGCATGCGTTCTGCATCGTCTGGCGTCTGTTCCACTTCCTCCTGCGTCGCAGTCGATCGAGTTGCGCATATTCATAGAGATGCCTAGCGAATATAGCGAATTGCGTAACGATGCGTAGCGGATGCGAAGAGGACGGAACTGGATACATTTCCGTGCAAAAGTTTAGGGCAGCCCAAAACTTTTGGAGTGATGAAACGTCAGTAAATGGATGCTGGACGGATAAGAGGAAGCAAAAATGGAGGCAGTGAGTACATCGCGTTTTCAAACGGATGGCAAGGTTTTTTGTCTGTTTTACATCCTCTTTGCATCCTTTGGTGCAGTGTGACAGGGGCTTAAAATATGTAAACAATGGCTACAGAAGGACTTTGAATTTGCCTCTAGGCCGTGACATGCTACATTTCTTATTTTGATAGCATTATTGATTTTAATGTTTGCTCATAATTTTGAAGTTCTTTCTTTCTTTCCTTTTTACTGACTGGCTGTGGTAAAACTGTTTACTTCTTCAAGATTTAGAATATTTTTGTATTTATATGTCCTCTTCCAGTTTCCCTCTGCATGCCCTTTCATGGAGGCCAAACATTTCCAACATATGGCACAACTATCTTCAATTGAAAGAATAGATCTTCACAATTTGCTTCACAAATTCAGAATAGATCTTCACATTTTGCTTGTTGCTGCACATTCACTGCATAGTCAACTTTTATTCCAGCTTTTTAAAACAAGGCATCCAGAAAAAATGAGAGAAAAACTGTATTTAGGAGAACAACCCTTAAAAATTATCTCCAGGGAAGAAAATTTATCAGCAACCTGCGTGAAAGAGATGTTCTAAGTGGGTGCTCTCCTAACCAAGGAGTTGGATTGGATGAACTTTACAATCCATTTCACCCACAGAATGTTATGATTATAATTACTGTTAAGCAGACAGGAATATCTATGTTTTCTATCTCATCAGCAGTGAGTTTAAGTCATACAGCATAGTCTCCCAAGTGACAGGTTGGTTCACAAACAAATAATGTTAAGGTCACACACACTCACACAGACTGGCAGATAGACTTCTTTTACCTCATTTCTGAAACATCTCTCCATTTAACTGGCATATGCTTCCTTTCCCTTTGAAGGGAGAAATGGATTGAACCCTTCCTTCTTCTGTGTGGCCCTCAATGAAGACCACCAGGTCCAAGGCATCATTTCCCTGCTAAATAATTTTAGATGGACCTAGATTAGCCTCTTTGCTGAGGATGGTGACAAGGGAGAGCATTTTCTAATCAAACTGGAGTATCTGTTCTCTCAGAATGGAATCTGTTCAGCTTTCACTCAATTAGTGCTACAACAGGAACAACAAAGGATGAGTGATTGGCATAAAGTCAGTACCTTGGCTGGAAGAATTCATCTCCATTTTATGAATTCATCTCCAGAGCAATGGTTGCTTATGGAGATACACAAATCCTGATGTGATTGAACATTTTAATATCTATAGAATATGATAGATGTAATGAAAAGACCTGATGGAAAAGTGTGGATTTTGACAGCCCAGTTAGATGTTGAGTTCATCAATCAACAGTTTTATCTGTTGAATTGGATCTGTTCCAAGGATCTCTTTCCTTCAGACTTCATTCCATGGAGATTAGTGAGTTCTAAAATTTTCTGAAGTTCCCCAAACCTGGTCAGAATCCACAAGATATGATTCTGAAAGTGTTCTGGGAGGAGGCTTTCAAATGCCAGTTTCTAAACCTTAATGATGTATTTACATATGTACTGGGATGGAGGGCTTGGAGTTGCTTCCTGCCTCAACTTTTGAAATGACCATAAATGGACAGAGCTATGGCATCTACAATACAGTTCATGCTGTGGCCCATGCTTTGCATTCTGCAGGCTCATCCCAAGTCATATCCAGGAGAACACTAGGCAGTAAAAGACTTCAGCCAGGGCAGGTAATGTTTCAACCTATTAGAACTCTCTGCTTATCATGGTACATATCTGCCTACAGTCATGGTATTAGTGAGATGGTCATCACAGACATCCCATATATTTGTTAATATAAATGGTGATATTTCACAAAGATTATTAGGTGCAAATAGAAATAGATACTATTTCCACAGCAAGAAGGTAAAGCAGAAATTGTTAAATTGATTATTTTATTCAAAGAGAATTATATATTTAAGTACATTTTCAGTTTAATATCACTTCTGGAGTTTGTACTTGTGATGAAAAAAATAAAGCTTTGACTTTGGTTTTGTTGATTAGATAGATTTGTTATTATAGAAAAATCTAGTTATATATTAATGTATAAAAGCAAAAAATTGAGGCTAGAGTGTTTTTATCTTGTATTGTGTTAAAAAGAATTGGAAGTCAATGCCTTTTTTTCTGTTTTTTTCTTGTACCTTATATTTTCTTTTTCCCTCTCTTTTTCCTTCCCCCAATTTACCATTTCTACTTTTCTTTATATTTTACATATAGATAAAAAACAGAGCCAAAAGAACAGCAATTAAATACAAGATGATCATTACAATTCGAGATTGCTGCATCATACAGTCATTCAGGAATCATATTTGTGTTCAGTTTGATGTGGTTTTTCAAAATCACTGAAAGTTTTTCAAGAAGTGTTTTGAAAAGAATCATTTTCCATCCAATCAAACATGTATGCTCATACATGTATGGCTAACAGGATTCAAATTTATGGTGGGTAGTTGGAAGTTCCTTCAGCAGACTTCCGGTTGTGGTATCAGTGGCATCGGAAGTGAGGATTGTGAGCTCCATGGCCCCACTTTGAACTCTCCCTCTTGGAGGGTTCCAAAAGGAGCCATCGCCAACCTGTAAGGGTGTTAAAGCAAAGAGGGGTGCCTTGCAGGTGAAGGAGAGCCACATCTCTCCCTCCAACTCAGAAAATCTCCCTCATCTAAAGACGAGCAGCAGCAACAGTCAACATGGCTTCCATGAAGCCAGGGACAACTAGAACATCTAAGAAAGTGCAGGAGCAAAGAGAACAGTGAGAAGAGATTGTTGCTGGGTGAGACAATTTTTCTTTTTCTAAAAATTACCCCAAGGAAAACAAAAAGAAGAGGAGAGATTCTAAAAATATAAATGTTTATGTTGAAAGAAAATGCTTTTAATAAAGAGATTTATGTTGAAAAGTAAATCAAGAAAATTAGTTATAGCTGAAAAGAAAAGTGAGTTTTAAACTCCTAGAAATTTACAGAGGAAGAAAGGAGTATTTGATATCTGGTGGCCTTTTCTGATATTGATAGAGTCTGTTAATTCTCCCTCTATCATTACCTTTGCCGTTTGCTTATAATATATGGCTTGTATTGCTTGAATAAATTTTCTGGCGAAGCCCNTTGCCGTTTGCTTATAATATATGGCTTGTATTGCTTAAATAAATTTTCTGGCAAAGCCCATCTGTTCCAATAATAACATGAATCTCCAGTTCACATTATTAAATGCTTTTTGTGCATCTAAAAATATCAAAGTCATTTATTTTTCAGGGTGTGCCTCATAATATTCCAAAGTGTCCAATATTACTCTCATGTTATCTTTGTCTCTTTGGCAGAAAGGTATCTAAGAGCTTCTGAGCACAATTCAAAATGCTGGTTTCTTTATAGCTTTACATCCCCAGGTATCTTCATGCCCAGCTCCTTCAGATAGAACCAACTTGTCCTGTCTTCTTATAGATATTGGGATATTGAGGGAAAGGCCATGTCTTTCCCTAGAAATCCACATAGTACCATCTCTAATGTTTTACCAGTTTTCAGGAGGGGACAGATTTTTTTTCTCCACACAGTGTTTAACACTCTTTCTTGATGGACTCTGGGTTTCAGGAAGGATTGAAGAGTTTTTAATATAATTCATTTTTTTGTTTCATATGGAATATTTTCAGTCTTACTCCATGGTAACTTTTGCTGCATTAATATACTCAGAGTTAAGTTCTAACATCCCTCATTAAGCTTTCCCAGAAAACTAGATAAACTCTTAAAAGACCCTAAAATGCTAATTCACAAAGTCTGCATGAATAGACTGCAGAATGCGTGCTTTGCTAATGTCAAATTGAGGATTGATCATGGTGTATTGGGCATATTAGAGCCTTATATTACTCATTTTACTGCATCATTTCCTTTTTACTGTACTGTATTTTTATTTTGAAATGCTTGGTGAGTTGTGATCTATAATCAAATCATTTGTCCATCCATTCATCCATGCATCCATCCATTCATAATATTGTAACTGTCAGGCGTGCCTATGGAGTTAAAGTTATATGTCAACTAACTGACCAAGCAGGTTCACATTTTAGGCCATAAACCTAGCACAACTGGTCACTATATCTTCCAAATGAAGCAACATTGTGATACCAAACCAGACAAGTTACTGTTGAGAGTTGAGCAGAGGTGAATAAAAGCAGAGGTTCAGATTTTTGTGGGAGTGACTAAAACACTTGAGATATTGCTCAAGTAAGTTCAACTCTTGATTCTGTAGATGTGTCCATGCAGTATTTTCTTGGGAAAAGTACAAAAATGTTTTGCTACTCTTCCACGTGATTTTTGTGATCTCCTAGTCAAGCCTACAACTTTGGAATTCACTAGGGGCCTTCATCCATGTATTAACTGAGCCTAGCCTGATTTGGAGTGGGTTTTAAGAGGCAATATAGTTTCCCAGTTCAGGAAAGAGTGAACTTCTGAGAATGATTAGGATGAATTTAAGATGCTTTTGTGTCTGCTGCACTGGCTTTGTCAATTCAGTGAAGCAAAAATAAAATAACAGTTAGTCTTCATATAGCAACCACAATTGGGATAGCTTGGTTAAGTGTACTGGTTGCGAAGTGAAACTGCAATTGTACTTATGATTTTACTTCAGCTTTATTTTATAGACCGGATTACAAAGTTACTTTTTCATTTCCACTGTAACTGAAAATGGTTTCTAAATGAGGCTGTCACTAAATGAGAAAAACCTGTATCCTTCCATCTCATATTTTGATAAATATGTATATTCTTTGATAATTAAAAAGTACTGTGCAATGTAGATTCTGTGGATGTTTTAAACACTTTGCCATAATTTTCCAGTTGTCTAATTTGTCAGGCCCAATCCAGTCAAAATTGTATTATTACATTCTCTTGGTTTTAAAGTGAACAAGTTCAATGTTTCTGTATGTTTTCAATACTGAAACCAACTAGATCTTAAAAGTCTGAGATTTTTCCATTTTGTGTCTATCATTTACAACATATTAACATATTTGTGACCCAGATTTTTAACGAGTGCTACTTTAATTTCATTCTGTGGGTTCCTTAATGACCCAACCAGCAAAAGTTGCTTATATAAACATGCTGAACAAGCCAGCTCAGGAATCAAGGCTTAAGATATTTGAGTGACCCCATTGTTTAAGTGAAGACATACTACAAATATCAGATACCACTCCCAACATGTACTTATCCTTCTCCTTTTTTGTGCTGCAATCTGCATAAACACATATTATTTTGGGATCTTTTCCTGGGAAATATTTTAATATTTTGGTTACAGAACTAAGTGTCCCTGTTCAATTGATGCAGACCTGGTCTCTCCCCTTCTCAGGTAGACACTCAAACAAGAAAGACTAACCTCTACAGTATGTGTCAATTTTACAAATAATTGACGTACTGTTTGACCTGTTTTAAAGATAAATCATAAGCTAATCTTGGGCCACTTCCTTTCTCTCTGCCCAACTCACCTCGCAGGGTTGTGACAAAAATAGGACGTAGTGGGTTGGATATGTTCACTGCCTTGCCTTATTTGTACAAATAATAAAGGCAGGATACAAATAAATAAGATGGAAGAAGCCCTAAAATTGCTATTTGTAGTTAGAAAGCAAACAAAGCAGTCACACTAATCCACTGGCAAGAGCCAAGGTGTATTTTGTTTTAATTTATAAAAATTAAACTCCAGGCATCTGCACATTTTCTTAGCAATGTTTTTCACAATATATTTGTTCCTGAGAATGGCTGGCCCAAAGTCAGCCAACTGGCTCCCATGCTTATGCCAGAACCAGAACTCACACTCCGTTTTTAGCTGGTGCTAAATTAGCACCAGCTAATTAGCATTTACCTGTTATACATTTCTATTTTCTGACACATTTCATCTTTCTGGGAGAAAAATTTTCCCTTAAGGGAAAATTGTCTACCCCATTCTATTCCATGGGGAAATATTTTCTGTGTGCAATATGGGGCAGGAGCTTGCAGAAGCTTGAAGAGTTAGTCTAGGTAAACTTGCTGCAAAAGCTCTGCTCCAGAATATAATTCAGGACCTCGATATCATTGGATGGAGAAAATGATTCTGATAGAAAAAAAATGGTGACAACACTTGGCTTATACTGCCTCACACAGGACCAATTAGGATTTTATGAATGTTATAAATTACTCCATTAAATTTTAAAATCTATGTGGCATTCTATCAATATATTTTACAAGTCATTAAAAGCCAACAAAAAAGCAGGTAGACCATGCAGAGCTAATTGTTTATAACCATGATTACTGAACACAACCAACCATGCCTGAAAATATTTCAAGGATTCCTGTTTCCCCCCCCCCCATTTTTCACAAGAAAGAAAAACATTTATCTCCTGTAGTTCCCAGTAGTTTTCCCATCTGAGTACATGTGCTCAGAGATAATTATGCAGAAATATCTGTGCTCTGGAGCAACAACTGCTTTACTTATGGTTTTAATGTGCAATGCATGCTGACACTGTATTTTTAAATATAGGGGATATGTATTCTTTGAAGAAAGTTAGGTGCTTGAAATAATGTATTATTTTGGATAACCCAGCTCCTGCACTGAGCATACTTTTAGAGAAAATATGCAATTATATTCTTGAGTAGAACATGAACACTTGGCTGCAACAGCTTTCTTGTGTTTATAATTAATCTGGAATTTTGTTTTCCCTCTCCAAATACTATCTGCTTCATCCACCAAGCCAAGTTTCCACAAGGAAGCAATTTCCGAGAATAACTTGTTGCTTTTAAAAAGGGGATTCATTTGGTTCTATCAAGAAAAAAAGAATAGCCTGGGGTTTCCCCCCATCAATTCAGAAGAGTAAGCAACCATTTTTCCATAGCAGCCAACCAACTATATGTTCCTAGGAAACAGGCATTGACGTAACAACTCATCTATTCTTTTACTATAGATGCAGCTTCTGAATCTGGAGGCAACATGTGTTCCTCGCAGACAGCTGTAGTCTTATCAATCTCTCTTTAAAGGTGGGTTTAATCATTTCCCACCTTCAAACAGAAAATAGTATTGGTTTAGGATTGGGCCACTTGATAAATGTGCTCCATCCTTAACAGTACATTGTTGCTTTAATAGTACAACCATCATTAGCTCACTCAAATTTATGACCATTTTTGACACTAGTTTAGCTAACAATAACACCCTGGCCAAAGATGCAAAATTCTTCCATGCATGTTTTTTTAAGATAGTGCAGCATCTTTTTATTAGCAGAAAGGAAATGAAGTGAGGTGGAAGGCTGAAAAGATCACTAACTGAAATTTCCATTTGTTTTCTTCATGGTCCAAAAGTAATGCCAAGACTCGCTCCTTGGAGTAATTCAAGCAGAAGTGTGTTCTTCTTTGAATATGCAGTACTTTATGCTGACTGTCCAGCCACACTTGGAACAATTTTAAGTCACAGAAGTGGAATCTTTCAGTATATCCATTCCAGATATTTTTTTTAATACAATGTTCTGTAGATCCAGTCAAAATATCAGCTTTTCTGTCATTTCAAAATATATCCCTGATAAAAATGCAGCTTACTGTTTTGACTCAAGAAGAAACAGACATATAGACCAATCTTCTTCTCTTTATAATCAGTATCTTTTGGGACATGGTAAAGAAAGTAATGGATATAAGCTTTCAAAAGGATATCTGGTTAGGAAAACACAAACCATACTCTACCATAAATGCTATTTGGTGAAATATCAAAGCTGTCAAATCACTTTTATTCAGGGACACCTGTCAGTATCTTCCCATGCCCTTTTCATGTTAAAGTTGTCCTATAAACTGTGGATTCCACTAGGACCCAGAAGTTTCTTGCAGAGAACTTTTTAATTTCCCTGATATTGCCTCTTTTTCTGCAGGCCCTTTGTTGCTACTCCTGAAGGTTGGGAAATCAGGGGAGCAGCAGTTCATGTGAGTTTGGACTGGTTCCTGTTTCTCAGCCAGCAGTACAAAGAGCAGGTCTAAAAGAAAGGAAACAGCTTAGTTTCTCACTTACCAAACACCAACACAGCTACTATTCAAAGATGTGATGGTGCTGAACAAGGGGGACTTATGTCCCACTCATTGAAATTTCAACTATTGCACTTGTCACACAATCACAATTTGGATGCTTGACAATCAGTTTGCACTTACAAAAGTTATAGCCATTTGCGATCTTTCCTGCTGGTTTCACACTAGTAAAGTCAATGGGGAAGTTGGGAGGGGGGAGGTTATAGGTTGTTCTGGTAAGTCAAACATCATGCTTTATGACCCCACTTCTGGTCCCAATTTCCATCATAACCCAAGGACTACCCGTAAAGGGATTTAACTGAGTAGTGCTGATTGCACTTTAAAAAAAGAAAAGAAAGAAAATGCTAGCTGTTTCTATCAATTGGGCATAGTTCAATTTCTGTTAAAAATTTAAAAGGCCATTATTTTTATGTATTCAATAAAATTTTTCTGCATGCATTATTTTAGCATGTTCTATAGTAGAACCACACTGCATCCTGTTAAATGTTGTAGCAAGAAAAGATCTTTGAAAATTATCTTCATGAAAATTAATTGATAGTAATCCAATTCATCTAAGTAGGGAGTTTTGTTTGAGAAGAGAGACATATTGTTATTCATTTCAAGCAATCATACTACTTTTTTGATAAGCAATTTCACAACAGTTTAAAGTGTTACTGAAGGAAAACTACAGCCAATTAAGAGGGCAATGTTAAAACTAAGATCAGTTTTAAAAACAAAAAGAAAATATACAGTTTCTTTATCTTAAGAATTAGACAAAAATCTAGTTCGAAAATTAATGTCCCCAAAGTCCAAACGTGAGCCAAACCATCCAAGAAAACTCCCTGTTCTTAATCTTCTGGCTCTTCTTTAATTTTCTTCTTTTTCTTTTTCTTTTTTTCCGTATTCTGAAATGTAAACATTGTTATATCATTTCACTATGATAAATGAAAAATATAATATCCATACTATATATGGATAATATTTTTAAGAAGTTTTTTTTCTGAAAGTAAGAGATGCATAGCACTTCATGATTTTGATTCTGTAAGGTAATACCTTTAGACAGAGAAGCTTACTTAACTGTAGGAACTCATGATTAGCACTGATGTAACATTAATGAAATGAGTCAATGGAACTGCAATAGAGTATAAAAGCTTTTAATCTCTAAGTTCCACTTTTGCAATTTAGACAGAGGCCATCAGACTTACTTAAGACAAGGTACTTTGGGATTTTAAATGGACAGAACATAACCTCAGATTAGATTTGGAAACCTCCTTTAAGCATATTAGTAGTGGAAAGGAAACTAACCAGGATTTCTTTCGTAACGGTGAGTGAAGAGACTTAAGGCTAGGTCACACTGGCTGACGGATGCAAAACATATGTAAAAAGGACACAGCGGATGAGCAAATTTTCCATCCGTTGTTTATCTGCTCTCAAAAGTGCCCCAAATTTGCATAAACAGAGCGGACAACAACGGAAAGGAACGGACGTTGGGAGGATGTAGCGGGGATGTAAAGCAGACGTTCGTAGGAAGCCTAGCGGATGAAAGCGGATGACACCATCCGCAGGGCTTTCCGGGGGAGAACAGCGGAAGCGGATGGAACGGATGCGTAGCGATGACCGCGGATGCATCACAGACGCCTATAGGATGCCTAGCGTGCCAGCGGATGCCAAGCGTTCACTGCGCATGCGCCGGGAGATGAATTGCAGAAAGCTCCGCAGATATAAGGATGCAGATCGCAAGCAGTCAACATTCAGAGGAAAGACCTGCTGCCAGAGACATCTTGAGAGAACACCATGGGGAAGAAGAGGGAAGCCTGTGCCTACTCCTGCCAGCCCTGGCAAGAAGGACAGAACCACCATCCCACCCCTGGCCCTGACTCTGAAGCTGCTGGTGCCTGCTGCTGGTCCTTCTCCTGCTGCTGCTGGTCCTTCTCCTGCTGCTTGCTGTGGTGGACCAGCCCCAAGGCCCTCAAAGCCGCTGCTGCTGAAGGCCCTGAAGCCCCCTGCCAGAGGGAGGAAGAGGCAAGGGCAAGGAGAAGGAGGAGAAGGAAAAGTACTCCATTTTCCGAAGACCATGAGGAGGAGGTGCTGGAATGGCTGAGGGAGAACGAGTACCTGTGGAGGAAGGGCCACAGGCTCTATCGCGACACCAAGCGGAAGCAGGCAGCGTGGAGAGAGAAGCGCGGACGAGCTCGGCTACACTTCAGATGTCCTCCTGGGGTGGTGGAAGCATATGCACACCTTGGTATGGCAAGCTGCACCCTGAAGAGATCCGGGCAGGCCCGCTGTCAAGCTCACAGACCGGGAGATGTACATCATGGCCAAGTGCAGCTTCCTGGAGGGTAAGTCTGCCACCGGAGGAAGCAGCCCTCTGTCAACCCTCTCCCTCAGGACAGCCCACAGAGAGCCACTCCTCTTCTAAGCCAGGAGACACTACAGTGTCCAGGCAGTTGTCTTTGGGGGCCCACGACAGAGACACCCCCCCTCGACAGCTGCACTCCCCATGCCAAAGGACGTGGAGGATCCCCTGTCTCAGATGGAGCAAGAAGAAGCAGCCACCAGAGACCACCCACCCCCACCCCCAGCACCACCTCCACAGAAAGCACGCAGAGGCAGACCAGAGGGACAGAGAGCCACCACTGTCCTCTTGGAGATCAGGGATACAATAAAAGCCAGCACAGATCTCCTCTCCCAGATGGTCCACTTCGACATACCATCCTCCAACCGCAAACCCTTCATCACGTACGTGAGCCAGACCCTCATGGACATGCCGAGGCCCAGTACCAGGCGATGAAGGAGAGGATCACAGCTCTTCTGCACCACCTCCAGGGCCCAGCTGAACCTGCTGCTACCCCACTCCAGGTCTGCTCCTGCACCCAGGCGATTCACAGCCCTCCACGGATTTCAATAGCCCCTCAACCTACCCAAAGCCTACCACTACCAGGACTTCCCACAGCAGAGGCAGCCCTTCCCAATCCAGGCCCAGGTTCATCGGTATGCCACAGACGTCACAGATGCCTCAGCTGACCCAGCTGCAGACCAGACAGCCCCACTACACTCCTCCTTCCTCCACCCACAAACCAAGCCCTTCCTCAGTAACATCTGTCATCAGTCTTTGGCTTCACATCCCAGGTCCTTGAGGAAGTGCCTCTCAACCTCACGGGACTGAGTCAGCTCTCTGAAGCTTCCTGCACACACCATCTCCTGTTGTACTCTCGGGGCCAGGCACCTCCAATGACACCTCAGACCAGCACTCCAGCAACCATCTACCTCCACAGTCCCTGGCCCCTTTACATCTGAGACCGTGGGCATGCCTCAGAGTGACTGAAAAGAGTGCCAGAGACTGAGTTGTTTACCTGTTCACCTTATCTTTGCCTTAAAGACACTTTACTTGGGTCATTTTGCTTTTTAATTAAAGTCATACAGTTTGTTATTAATGAAGATTATCTTTGCTTCACACACTTTGGTTCCTTTTTTTACTTAATAAAGTGTTGGGGAAAACTTTGAAAAAAAGGTGTTAAGCCTTTGCATGCTTGTTGGGATTGGTAAGGATAGCTGTGGTCATGGGTAAGGATAGCTGTGGGATGGATAGCTGTGGGGATGAGTAATGATAGCTGTGGGGATTGTAAGGATAGCGTGGGGATAAGGATAGTTGTGGATGGGTAAGGATAGTTGTGGCGATAGATAAACCTCCAGTGCAAGCATAGTGGGACTGTATGGTCACCCTCCAGCGGGCCACACATATGGCCCTTTATTATCAAGAACAATTAATCATTGATGCCACACATTTCAACATAAACAAAAACTCTTTATTAATTGCCCTATTCATTGTAAGGCCACTCAACATACATGGCACAATCTCATCAGTGTGATGAGACAGACTCAAGGAAGCATCATTAAGCATCTACCATCCTGTCTTTGCCACTCCACTGCCTCCAGCTGGGGAATTGCACCAGTGTTTTCAGGAGGGTTGCGCCTGCTTCTTCCCTCCATGTGAAGCTATGTTTGGGGCCTTGCACATCCAGTGTCTATCAGGTTTAGTCCTTGCCTCCCATTCACCAGGCTCCATGTCCCCATTGCCTATTGTTGACGGTCCACAAGCCCTGTGTTCTGCAACACTAGTGACGGGTGCGCATGAAGATTGTGCAGGATGCAGCAATCTTCCACAATGCTCCTCACAGTCTGTGGGCGATGCTGCATGGTGGTGAGAAGTACCTAGAACCTGTTTGGCCAGGATGCCAAAGCGTTCTCCCCCACCGTCTTGTCCTGGACAGCCTGTAGTTGAAGATCCTCTCTTCACGGGTGAGGTATCTGGAACTGGGAGGGCTTCATGAGGTAGGTTTCTGAGGGAGAAGGCGTCATCATCCACGATGAAGTAGGGCACATCTTGTGTGTCGTGGGTAGGGGGTCTGGATCTGGAAACCCATGATGAGGTTGCATTCCAGCCCCTCCTGAGGTGACTGGCGTTGTATACCTGGGCATCTGAAGATGACCATTACCTGAAGCACGATGTACATGAACTTGTGGTCCAGCATCAACCATGGCAAAGAGGATGATGCTGAAGAAGCCCTTTTAGTTGAAATAATGACCCCGAGTTGGGTGGAGCTTTGCAGGCCACGTGGCTTCCCATCTATGGCTCCAATGGTTTGGGGAAAATTCCACCTCTGATACCACTGCTCTGCAATTTTCCTCCAGCCTTCTTCAGTGGTGGGACACTGGAGGAGGCTCCTCCATGTATTCTTCGATGATGGCTGCAGCACTTCTCTGACCACAATGCTGATTGGTGTTGTGTGGCACCCTCCAGGCATACTCCATGTTTCTGGACGTGGTCCCAGAGGCCAGGTGGCGCAGAGTCAGTGCCACCTTCAGTCCAGGTCCAGGCTGGGACGGAAGTTGGTGTTTGCCTTGGTCAACCTGGGTCTCAGACGCTCCACAACTTCGTCAAACCATGGCTGGTGCATCCGCATAGTGCTGGAATGCACAAGTGTCTTCATTCCTCAGCTTCACCATCAGCTTGTCATACAGTCCAAACCTCCGCTCTTCTCCTGATGCATCGTCGGACCGCCACAGTTCTTGACCGTCTCCTTTCTTTTGTGTAAAAGGTGAAACAGTCCTGGTATGAGGGCTTGTTCTGGTGTTAATGATGGTGGCCTACCAAAAGGAGTGTGGCGATGATCCATGATGGACTATCAGATGGATGATGTGGAAGAAGCAAGAGCAAGGCTGAAGAGGTCTGCAGCACCAAGGGCTGCTGGACTGAAAGTGAGATCCAGGTGATTTCTCCCCCTTTTTTATAGGAAATGTCGGTTTTCCGCTAGGTGTCGCTTACCAGCATCCTCTAGACATTCGCTCCAGACTATCCTAAATATGCGAGTAAACAATCCCATATACGAATGTTTTGTTTGTCTGTTTTAATGCTTTATATACGAGATGCATCCGCTTCATCCCTTTCTATACCGTGCTACTAACGCTGTGTGGACGTTTCTGCATACCTTTCGCTTCCCACCCTCTTTCCGCTGGAAGCAAATGTGTGAGTTGCGCGGATATCCAAGGAGCCGAGAGGAGCTACAGCGGACGTGTAACGGATGACAACGGACGTAGAACATTTCGTTGCCCGATGTGTCGCGTGGATTGTAGATCGTACGCGGCGGAAAGTTCATACCGCCTCAAAAAAGGTTTGTGCAGCTCAAATCTTTTTGATGCGGATGAAATAGTAGAGGTGTTTTACAGATAAGCGTATGAAACACGTACGCAGTGAGTACACAACGGAGCTGCATTCGAACTGAATGGCAAGCTTTTTTGTCCGTTTTACATCCTCTTTGCATCCGTTGGTTCAGTGTGACATGGGCTTTAACTGTTTTTGCAAAGGCAATTTTCTACTATTAATACTATTCTATTAAATTAAATCATTTTTAAAACTAGAGAGAAGGCTATCAATAGAACACCATCTGTACCTATTGATATAAAACTTTCTTTTTGCAATCACATTCTGCAGCAACTGTTGGCTCAAATATGAAACATGGTGGTGCAGTGGTTAGAGTGCAGGACTGCAGGCTACTTCTGCTGCCTGCTTGCAATTTGGAAGTTTGAATCTTACCAGGCTCAAGGTTAACTCAGCCTTCCATCCTTCTGAGGTAGGTAAATGAGGACCCAGATTATTGGGGCCAATATGCTGACTTTGTAAACCTTTTAGAGGGCTGTAAAGCACTATAAAGCGGAATATAAGCCTAAGTGTTTATTGCTATAATCTTGGAAGATTCTAAGCAAAGAAGCCAGAAAACAAATCTGACTACCTAGTGCCTTTGCACCCTACTTTTTTGTGCCCATGATTTTTGGTGGCTTCCGAACAAGACCATGCAATTTTATTGGCAATATTTTTCAGAAGTGGTTTACTATTTGCCTCCTTCCTACGACTGAGATACAATGACTGACCTAAGGACACACAGCTGCCTTTGTACCTAAGGCAGGACTAGATCTCATGATCTTTCACTTTTAGCCCAAGAACTTTAACTATTGCACTAAATTTCATATATACACCTTTTTTTCCTCTGATATTCCAGATTCTTCTGGGCTCGGTATATTTGGGCTGAATTTGCTAATCTGCTTTTGTCTGTGAAACAAACATACATGTTTCCAATGAGTCTACATTTAGCTAAACAATTGGGAGCTTTTTTAAAAAAAATTGGGCCAAGTGCATAAGGGAGCCAGATTTGTTGCACCAGAAAATATACTCTGTCAGCATCATTAACATTCAAGGTGTACAACAGACACAATTCTGGAGGGCAGCAAATGGGAAAGGCTATTCTAAGTGTCTTACCTCCACCACCATACTGGTCGATGGCTCATCTGCACTGTCTTCTACCCAGATAGATGTTTCTTGAATTTTCTGTTTTTTCTTTTTCTTCTCTTTAATATGCTCCTCCACTTGTTCAACTTGCTCATCCTCATCCTGTTCCTCTTCTGTCAATGCAGCGAAAAAATTACAAAAACAAGTTAAACTCCTAGCCAAAGTGGGCATTTTTGAAAACTGGGAGCATGTTGCTAGCCCTAATCCATTCCTCACACATCAAGGAACAGTTATAGATTATCACAAACCCAGATACTGGAAAACAAGCTGATAACAGATGTTTTCTGCAACTTCATCTAATATTTAAAACATACTTTGCCGTATCACTCTGCGTAGGTGAACAATTTCCAAATTGAGTACATTTAGCAGACACCTTTGCTACTTTCTATGGATGTCCTTGGGGAGGAAGAGAAGTGCTGAGAAGGCATTCCACTAAAGGTTCCAGACCTAAAGCATTTACACTCATGGAACTCAACTAGAAGTCATTGAGGAATGTTTCAGACTGCCCAAAGTGTAAACTGTAATGTACCTGAAAGATACCATGTTTGGTATTATCATGAACCATCATACAGCATTACAGTTATTCCTAAAAATGTGTTTCCCCTTTGAATGCAAGAGTATTTTTAATACTCAAACCATTAAACTAAACACCTTGTCAAATAACTGACAAAATTTAAAACAGAATGTTTTGGAGTATTTCTTGCTGAAGACTAATTTTGGAAATTCCTTCAAGATCAAGAATCTTTTCTACTATGGAGGTGGGAGTAAAAGAAATGGGGATTTCACTTCTCAACTTTCCGACCTAGAAACCAGTCTAGAGGTATAAATTAATTCACCAAAAGCAAAACAAAGTTCTTCTGCTGCAAAAGTTCTGCAAGGCAGTAACAGTAAGGCTGAGAAAAGGGCCCATGAGCCCCTCCTTTGCAGCCATGGCTTGCACCTATCCATCTCAGTGTTGGTCCATGCAGCACTTGCTTAAGGGCTTTGTACTCTGCTTACCCAGATGTCCTGATACACCAATGTTACCATCTGCAACTTTCAAACATTTCTATATAATACTCATACAAAAGTCATTTCCACTCATAATGAAGTGGAGGGTGATATAGAGACATTTTATAGGAAACATAGATGCTATGGAGCAGGGCAGAGATAAGCAAAATATGACTCCAGATGTTGGAATTCCTCTCATGTTGCTTAAGACTGCTGGGATCCAACATCTGGACAAACATCACTCAATTCATTTGTAAGGTAATATAGGCCGCACATTTTCTACCATCTTAGTTCATCAATGTATCTCTACACTGATGTCACAAAGAATTAATTCATAGTTCCTAAGTTAACTAAAAATGTATTTATGAAACGAATATAATTCCCAAGTTGCCAACAAAAGCTTGGTTGATAGCTAGAAAGAAAATACAAAAAAGCAGCTGTTTTTTGTTCTGGAGATGCTCTGTTAGGTACTTAAGATTCAGGGCACAAGACCCAGAAGACCGCCCTGAGATTAATTAGGCATATTAATATTCTGCAAAAGACTAAATGCTGAAGAATGCTGTGTGCTGGTCTGCACACATGTGTTATGGCTATCTGAGGGAAGATTTACTTATTCACAGTGCATTTTGATACATGATGTATCAAACTCATACTGTTGTGTCCCATCCCATTCTCTAGTTCCCTCCCTAACAATAGACCTTGCGGTTTTTTTTTGGGGGGGGGGGGGNTTTTTTTTGGGGGGGGGGGGGGTTTGATAAGGAGAATTCAATGTAATATTCTGGACTACAGCCACCCACCATTGCTATTTTCTAAGAATGTCTAAGGAGCTGTATCTTTGCAGTGTGCCAACTCTCAATTTATTTATTTATAATTAAAAGATACTAAGAAAAAGCCAAGTGGAGCAGGTAGCCTTGTGTGAAAAGCAGTGAATGTAGGTAACACTCTTCCTTTAAAATATATTTTAACACTTTAAAAATACATTGATGCCAGGACCTTCTACTGTGTTATGGGATTAAATTTAATTAGTTAACTACCAGATGGAAAAACAGTGGGATAAAATGCATTAGGTTTTGAAGTAGGCCTAGAAATAGAAACACCCCCCCCCAAAAAAAAATGCTAAAGGGTAAGATACTTTGCACTATGTGAAACAAGGAATTGTTGGTGGGGTGGTGGTGGAGGAGAAACAAATTATCCCTTTTCTCTGGACTTCCAGTTAGCAAATCCCAACCCCCAATAAATACTTTGGAGATTTTGAGGGAGAAAAAAAAGCCCTACTCTTATTGACAAATGCAAATCAACAAGTAAGCAAGTCAGCATTCAACCATACCACATCCTTTTACAGATTCACCATTAAACTTCATTAAACCAACCTTTGATTTCTATTTTAGCCTTTTTTGCTTTTTGTGGAACTGCCTGTTCTTCATTCTCCTCTTCCCGTTCTTTGCGCTTCTTTGGGACCAGGGGGAGCGTAGATTCTCCAGAAGGATCATAGACCTTGACTTCACTGGAATGTTTAAACGAGTATAAATAAGCAACTTGTAAATGGGTGGAAACCCCATTAATGCCAATTGCTGGGTGGTGAAGTGAAGTAGAAGTACTGCCACAGCACCCAAAAGGACCTTAAGTCTGTTCCAGTAGAGTTCTTCTGTGATCTAATGGAGGTTGTGAATCTGTTGTTGTTTGTGAAAAGCTTAAAGGAGCAGATATTGGGTTACATTACACCAATGGTGTAAAACAGAGGCTCTTTTTAAAATAATGTTGAATACAGAAATGCTAAGAAAATCACAAGTAGGTATACTCAATTTAATCAGCTCATAATGGCAAAACTTGGGAAAGCTTTTCTTTAAATACTCTTGGCAGAGTTAGCCATGTGTAAAGTGAACATTCACATACTCACCTCTTGTGCTGGTATTTGTCTGCACGGGCCACAGCTTTTCCAGTACCACTTATTCGTCTTATCTGGATAGGAGTGGATGGGAGTCACAGCAAAAAAAAAAAAGAAAAAAGAAAAGAAAGAAAATTAAAAACTGATACAACCGAATGGAGTCCCTTAAAAAGATTAATAGTTAAGAATAGATGATAGTGGAAAGAAAAAAAAACCGTAATCATGGACACAAAGCTTAAAACAGCAAAGGAACCAAGTGCTCTCTTTTCTTACAAGTAAAAAAATAAGACAACTGGTTAATAAACATCTTCCATATCAATTTGATTTGATGGGAATAAAAGCTCCTTTGCAATTATGAGTTTCATATTAATTAACACAGGACATCAGTTTTACATCCCAAAAGTAAGGGAGAAAATTGTTAGGGCAAAGAGCAAGCTTCCCAACTCCATCTCTACTCAGATGTGTTTGGGCAATTGAGTCCCAAACTCCAAGCTATTGTGGTCATCAGTTTCCCAAAATATAGGCAGATTGTGGGCAAAGGAATTTTATAGCTTTCTAAATTAATAAACCTTTTGAAACAATGTTTTGTATCTTTCTTGTTCACCCTGTAGCCACCAGTTGTTAACCATACGAGCCTGAGGTACTTCTGAAACACTTTCAAATAGTTATTTTATTCATTTTTATCTTCAAAGGTCCATTTGCCAAAAACATGTGGCTTTTATAAACATACTCCTTTCTCCTCCAGGTGCCGTAATCTTGTTTCTACTTTCAATCTGTTCTCCGCTCCCATCTCAGCACTTGTGCTCTCTCCAAGGGCATCATAACGAATAGTCAAAGCTGTTTTGGCTGCCAGCATACGTGAAATCTGTAAAAAAAAAAAAGCGAAACAAATCTGGTAATGTCACAAATTATTCCACAGATGAGGATGCTGACAAACATGTCAACCTAAGGACCAGATTGCATAGCACTGATGTAGGTGAGAGGACCCCAGAATATATCTATCAGCCAAGACCTGTGCAAGCTGAATGCTCAGGGCAGAGAAATATTAAATATTAATCATGCTTGCTAGAACAAATCTATTTGTTCTGGTTCCTCATGCCAAACTGACTAGAAAGAGACATGTTCAGACAGCCCTGCTTCTTTGTTTAAACAAACAATCCTTGGGTATGATTTAACTGGGGCAGTGATTTTGTTTTATTTTTTCACATAAACACTAGATTAATACAAGAACCATTGTATTAATGGTTTTTAGGCCATGAAACCTTTCAGGGCTGAGAACAAAAGCATTGTATACTATCTGGAAGTACACTAAACTGATGAATAAAAACCTAACTGAAAACCAAGCCAAACTTTAAACACCCTTCCTTATCCCTTGCCATTAAACTTGCCATATCTCAATCTGCCTGTTTCAGAAACAAAAGCAAGAACAAAGCAAGTGATTGTCCAACCTTACCTTTCCTTTATTTTTAGCTGTTGTTTGCCCTACAAGGGAAGCATGATAAATCAGACCAAACTTTGGAGTGTCACGTTTCGTCTTCAGTGCTCTAAAAAGAGCTTTCTCAGCTCCCAGAATCTGAACTGTCGATGCAGGATGCTTTGCTAGATTCAGCAGAGAACCTATTGCAGACAAGATATGATAGATTATATGAATGAAGTAAAGGCCCTGTCACACTGGCCGACGGATGCAAAACGTTTGTAAAAAGGACACAGCGGACGAGCAAAATGTTCGAAAATTTTCCATCCTTGGTTATCCGTCTCGTCAAAAGTTGCCCAAATTCTAGCTATGAACCAGGCAGCAACTCGGAAAGAACGGATGGATTCAAGCCGGAGCAACAACAGGGCAACCAGCGCAATGCTCCACGAAGCCTAGCGGATGGAAGTGGATGGCACATCCGCAGGCTTCCGGGGGAGCCACAGCAAAGCGACGTGGAACGGAAAAAGCGGATGCAGAGCGGAAGCCAAGCGTTCATGCGCTGGCGAGGATGCATTGCGTCAGCCCACGGATATAAAGGAAGCAGCTCGCAAGCACGTCACCATTCAGGAGAACCTGCTTCCAGACACAACTTGCCAGCCAGCCAGCAACCCCAAACAACCATGGGAAGGAACAGAAGCCGTTTGCCATCTGCTGTCAGCCCCTGGCAAGCGGGACAGGCACCCTCCACCCCCTGCCCTGACTCTGCTTCTGCGAGGCTTCTGCTCCCGGGCTGCTCTTCTGGTGCTGGTGCTCTGCTGGTGCTTCTCTCTGGCACTGCTGATCCTGTCCTGCTGGCGCTGCTGGTGCTTACTCTTGCTGTGCTGCTGCGTGCCGTCCTACTTTTTGGGCTACTGTTGTTGCTGTGCTGGTGTGGAGGAGCAGCCCCTACAACCTTGAAAGCCCTTCTGATGAGGGCCCATATGCCCTGCCAAGGGAGGAAGAGGCGACGCGTGAACGGGAGAGGCATACAATCGACAGAGGAACATGAGGAGGAGGTGCTGGAGTGGCTGAGGGAGAATGAATCTTTGGCGGAAGGGACACAGACAGTCTATCGAGACACCAAGAGGAAGCAGGTGCTTGGAGAGAGAGAAGGTGGACAGCCTGGGCTACACTTCGGAGCCTCCTCGGCTGGTGGAGCACATCACACCTGGTACGGGAAGCGCACCTCAAGAAATCTGGCCAGGCCGCAGTCAAGCTGACGGACAGAAGACCTACGTGATGGCCAAGTACAGCTTCTTGGAGGGTGAGATCGCCACCTAGGAGCAGCCCCTCTCACAACCCTCTCTCTGCAGCCTCTGAGACCAGTCGCTCTTCTGGCCAGAGTACTCCGTGTCAGGCAGGTATCTGGGAGACGACCATGACGGAGACCCCCGACAGCTGTACTCCCCGTGGCGGAGCGCGATGGAGGACCCCGACCAGTAGGAGCAGGAGAGGACACTTCCAACCACAGCCCAACCGCATCACCCCCAGCTCCACTCCCACAGAAAGGCAGAAGAGCAAACCGGAGGGGCAGAGCCAACACTGCCTGCTGGAGATACAGAGACACCATCAGGAGCAGCGTAGATCTCCTCTCTCAGCTATACACCGATGCCCACCTCCAACCGCAAGCCCTTCCTCACCTACATCAACCAACCCTGGGACCTCATGAGGCTGAGCACCAGGTGATGAAGGAGAAGATCACAGACTTCTGCACAACCCTCCAAGGCCAGCTGAAGCTGCTCCTACCCGGTCCAGGTCTGCTTCTCCACCACAGCATCGTCACAGCCCTTCCACGGCTTTCAACAGCCTCACCTACCCAGGCTATGAACTACCAGGACTCTCACAGCAAAACACAGACCTCGCCAGTCCAGACCCAGGTTCATCGCAGACACCACCGACGCCACTCCCTCACCCAGCTGCCAGACCATGACAGCACCCACTACACTCCTCCTTCTCCACCCCACAGCCAAGCCCGGCCTCAGAACATCTGTCATCGGTCTTTGGGACTGACACCCCATGTCATGAGGAAGGGCTCTCAACATCACAGGACAAGCCAGCTCTCCAAGAGCTTCCTCATACACACATCCCCTGTTGTCCTCTCTGGGCCAGGCACCCAATGTGCCTCAACCAGCACTCCAGCAGCAGCCACCTCACAGCACTGGACCCTTCACCCCTGAGACGATGGGCACGCCTCAGAGTGATGAGAAGGATGCCAGAGACTGGGTTGCTACTGTGACTTTATCTTTGCTTGGGACACTTTTCTGGTCATTTTGCTTTTACATTTGTTATTAATAAAGTTATCTTTGCTTCACACACTGGTTCAGTTTTTGTCAATAAAGTCTTGGTGGAAACTTTTAGAAATATTTAAGCCTTTGCATGCTTGTGGGATGGTAAGGAACTGCAGTGGGATGGCAGGGATACTGTGGGATGGGGATAGCTGTGGGATGGGCAGGGATACTGTGGATGAGGTAATAGCTGTGGATGGTGAAGATAGCTAGTGGGATGGCAGGATACCTGCTGGATGGGTAATAGCTGTGGATTGGTTAGGATAGCAGTGGATGGGTAATAGCTGATTGGGATGGGTAAGGATAGGCTGGGTAATAAACCTCCAGTACAAGCATAGTGGGACTGTATGGTCCACCCTCCCAGGTCACACCTATGGCCCTTTATTATCAATAACAATTTAATCATTGATCCACACATTTCAACATAACACAACTCTTTATTAAATGCCCTGTTCGTTGTAGGGCACTCAACATACATGGCACAATCTCATCAGTGTGATGAGACAGGCTGAAGGAAGCATCCATTAAGCATCTACCATCCTGTCTTGCCACTCCATGCTCCAGCTGGGAGTTGCACCAGTGTTTCAGGGGTTGCGCTGCTTCTTCCCTTCACGTGAAGCTCTGTTGGGGCCTTGTAGTTCGCGGTTGTCTCGCGTTTGACACTGCGGCCACATGTCATGTGATCCCACGCTATGAGTGTCATCATGGTCCTGTCGCATCATGGCTCCACCTGTTCTATAGTCGGCCTAGGTCTGCCCGCCTATCAGGTCGCACCAGTGAGAACCTCATTGTTTCCCCTGCAGCGCGAGCAATGTGACGATCGAGCTGTCTAGCAAGCGTGACTGGATACCTGTTGGCCAGCGATGCCAAAGGCGTCGTCTCTCAGCCACCCGTCTCTGCCCGACAGCCTGTAGTTGAAGATCCTCTCTTCACGGGTAGGCACTCTGGAAGTGTAGGGCTTCATGAGTAGGTTCTGAGGGAGAAGGCGTCATCCCCACGATGAAGTCAGGCACATCTTGTGTGTGTGTTGGCAGGGGTCTGGATCTGGAAGCCCAATGATGAGGTTGCATTCCAGCCCCTCCTTGAGAGTGACTGGTTATAACCTGGGCATCTGAAGATGACTCATGCTCTGAAGCATCGAACTGTACATGAACTTGTATCAGCATCGACCATGGCGAAGAGGATGTAGCTAGCACCTGCTGAAGTGACCCAACTTAGGCTGTTAATCGCCTGAGGTTGGCCACGTGCTTCCCATCTATGGCTCCAACGGTTGGGGATAGCGTCCACTCTGATACCACTGCTCTGCAACTTTCTTCACTCTCTTCAGTGTAGGGGTACTGAGGAGCTCCTCCAGGTATTCTTCTGATGATAGCCTGCACCTCTTCTGACCAACAATGCTGATGTGTTGTGTGGCCCCGCTCAGCGTACTGCATCTCCTGTAGTGGTCCCGAGGCCAGGTGGCGCAGAGTCAGTGCCACCTTCCAGCCCAGGTCCAGGCTGGGCCGGAAGTTGGTGTTTGCCTTGTCAAACCTGGGTCTCAGCCACTCCACAACTTCATCAAACATGGCTGGTGGCATCCTCATGAAGTTCTGGAATGCACGAGGGTCTCGTTCCTCAACTCACCATCAGTTCTTATACAGTCCATACTCGCTCTTCCCCGATCCATCTTCGGACCAAACTTCTTGGACGCCTCCTTTTCTTCCCGTAGACACAGGTGAAAGAGTCTGTAGAGGGCTTTCGCACTGTTGTAGAACGATGGCGGCTACCAAAAGGAGTGTGTGACGATCCATGGTGGAGATGACTGGGATCTGTGAAGAGCAAGAGCCAGAGGAAGGCTGAAGAAGTCGCACCGCAGGCTGCTGGACTGAAAGTGAAGTCTAGGTGATTTTCCTTCCCCTTTTTATAGGAAATATAGGTTTTCTGCTAGGTGTCCGTTGCATCCTCTAGGCATCCTCACACATCCTAAATATCGAGATACGTCCTCTATACGAAATGTTTTTTCCGTTTTAATGCTTTGATATGCGAGCTGCATCTGCTTTCATCCTTTCTCCGTCCGTGCTAACTGCCGTGTCCGTTCCGATCTGTTTCGCTTCCTCCCTGTGTCCGTTTTCCGCTGGAGCGGATGCGAGTGTGCCTAGCGGATTATAGCGGAGCGCATAATGGATGACAGACGTATAACGGATTTCCCTGTATGCGTAGCGGCAGGTAAACGACGCGTTGGATACATTTTCCGCTCAAAAAGTTTTGTGCAGCTCAAAACTTTTTGAGCGGTTGAAATGTCAGTAGACGGATGCTGGATGGATAGAGAGTAGGAAAAACGGACGCAGTGAATACAGAACGGATGCATAGTGTTAACCAACGGATGGCAAGTGTTTCTCTCCGTTTTACATCCTCTTTCCATCCGTTGGTGCTGTTTGACCGGGCCTTAAGGTCAGCATAAATCTTGCATTTGGGAGTAAATGAGTGAGAATGGCTCAATAAGTGTCTCAGAAGAGGTAGTGACTAAAGTTGCTTTCACCTTCCAAGAGGAAATCAAGCGGAGTTAAAATAATGTCATCATTGTCAACTTCTTGACCTGACAATGCAACTCTGCATTATCGTTTCTTGTTTAGTTCATCTCCAAGATGATTATAATCAAGGATGCTGCACACAGCCAACACACAAACTCAGAACTGCAACATACCAGCATGGGCAATAAGTCTTGCTCCTACTAGTTCTCCCACCATTACAGTGAGGTTAGGTGCAATGGCCATCATTCTATTTTTCAGATAGTCATACAGCGTTGCCCGATACTCAGATATCTCAATAACCTGAAAGACAAAATAACAGACGGTTCAAACTATGGAATATTGCAAAGAAATCTGGGAATAAAATCAAGGTATTGAGGAATCACAAGTATGATGATCTATTATTATCTACAGCCAGTCAGTTGTTTAGACTGGATTTGTCATTTTTATCTATCAATTAAAACCTACCCAAGGACTTGGGATAGGAGTTGTTGCTAACGGTATTGTCACAGGATGCAAACTGTTCCAAGTAAAGCTATTTCTTGCAATTAAGTGATGATTTTTATTATTATTACTATGAATAATAATTTAAAGTGTGAATACTTTAACAAAAAAAAATTCTAATCCAGCATAAAGCAGTAAAACTGCAGTATTTTATTGTGATTTTTGCTCCTTTAGCACTAAGTGTATATTCTAGAAAAGCTTCTGCAGATCCCAGAAAAGAAACAAACAAACAAGTATGTATATTCAACCACGATGTTGTCCTGAACATGTTCCAATTATGAATTACTTGTGATGGCATCAGAAGAGGTAGTGACTATGCAACCCTCATAGGTCGTACATCAGGAAAGCATCATTAGAGGAATCATCACTTGCCACCCAAAAACTAATATAATTTGCAAATTTGGTTGCCTTCTAAAAAAATATAACACAATCAATTGCCAAACAGATTAAAAATCAACCACAAGATTTGCGGGTAATCATAAATTTGCTTAGATATTGTCCTTGACATATGAATACAACTGAACTTGGAATTTTGGTTGTAAGTTGTTGCCGTCATATTTATTTATTGAATTTATATTGCCACTAGTTCACACATGGTGACTCAAGGCAGCTCATTTAAAACAATAAAACTAATTAAAAAGAATCAATTAAATTAATAAAATAATAAAATTACCCCCACCCCAGCAACAGCACATCACACAAGCCATTTCATGGGCTCCATCCCGCTCTGGATTCCCCAGGCCCACTGGCATAACATTCAGTGCCTTCCGGAAGGGGGGGAAGGGCATTCTAATCTCTGGGGGAATGATGTTCCAGAGAGAGGGAGCTATATTAAGTGAATCATGTGGTCATTAAGCAAATCCAGCACATCCAATGGGCAGGGTTTTTTGCCATTTTCTACTGGAAAACAGCAAAAAATATGTGAGCTGATTGCCAAGTGCCAGAAATATAATTGCATGACCATGGTGTAATGTATATGTGTGTTCAAAGCACAGATCATAACTTTGAATGGTTAAGCAAGGATTCCCTATGTGTTTTCCTTTTTGCTTTCTTCATTAAAGACGAGTTTGTGGTTTCACCAAAATTTTAAAAAACTTGGTTGCCAGTCTTGGTACAAACCAGCATATTAAACTAGCAATAAACTAGCAGACTTATATACTGCACCATAGTGCTTTATAGCATTCTCTGGGCTGTTTACCATGTCAGCATACAATATTGCCTCCAACAATCTGGGTCCTCATTTTATTGACCTTGGAAGGATGGAAGGCTGTGTCAACCTTCAGCCTGTCAAGCTTGAACTCCAAAATATAACCCTAGCCCTAACCACTTGGGCTCCTATCGTTAACTATCATTAACAAAGCTAGTAATCACCATTTTTAAATAAACTGTGGTTAAATAGATGTTTTCTAAATTAATTAAAACATGAGATATTACTAAAAAGAACTTTGACTATTTGTGGACAAGTGCTTCTTCATGCCTGAGCTCATTAAATCAAGACATGATCAACCAAGCTGAATTAATCCACTCAGGTTCTATTTCTTTAGATTTAAAACAGATTTAGACAAATGAAATGGCACTTAGTTGTGTTAAATGGCCGACAGACTGGTAATTTTTTTTAACCAGTCGACTACTGCCACTGTTCATTTGCCACTACACTATCACCTGATCACAAAGATGCTGTATATTGCTTATATCTTCTTCTGACACTTCAGTCCCCATGGAGATCTCTGCAGCTGCTTTCACTTCTTCTTCCACCTCCTCTGGAAGGATCTCAGACAGGTCAGAAGAGGAAAAGTTTATTCTGTCTCCTGGGGAGTAAAATATAAAACCGAAATAAGAACAAAGAGAAATTAAGAGTTCATCTAGTAATTATAGGTTTGTCATACAAAGATGAGCATGAAAAGGAAATTAAGGAGCAGGTGGGTGATTTTCATGTGTTTATGTCTAACAAGAAATTTCTGCTTAGTAGTTTAGATAAGAATCTGTACAGTTAAGAACAACTTTTTAATAACTAGTCTTTTCATTTCATCCTGCATACAACTGGAAAATAGAGTAATTCTATATTTAGTATTTTTCATTGCTTAATTGCTGAATAAATAGGCAGAATACAAAAAAGAGTTTTGTTTTGTTTATACAAGAATCGTGTTTTCGAAAATAAGAAGAGAAAGTTAGCAACACAAGTATATTCTATAGCTGTTATTGTAGCATGGGCCTCACAGCCAATAGGAAAACTTGAATCATTTCAGACACTGAACAGGTCAGATTGTTCAACGTTTGCAGAAGTTTATGCATTACTTACCAATTTTTTGTACACATTTACAATATGCTAGATTATCTGTGATAATTTTGCCCAGTTCAGGAAAATGCCACCCATACCATTCTCTACAACGCATAATGTAGTTATTCAATTCTTTGTCCAGGTCATCAAGAAGAGCTAGAAAAAGCAAAATACATATTTTATTTAGCTCAGTTATACTTTGGAAATATACCTTTTTGAAAATAGTATCAGAAGCATCCACATAATGCCTCAATTATATTTACTGTGAGGATTTCTGATGTTTTACAAAAAGACATCTTCTTATACATTTACAAGAGGACATTTCTGTAAGGTGCCCCAAAAATATCAGCCTGAGAAGATGGTAAATATTTTTATCTCTCAATTCAATATCTATAACAGTATGTCCTATTATGTATATTCTAGGATCCCTGAAAGTGCAGGCTAATTCTGTTTTCCTTCTAAATGAGAACATGCATAGTCAATTTAAAATGATCTCTTCAATATGTATCACGTGCAACTTTTTATGTAGGTCACAATGCTCTAGTTTCAAATACATGCCCGCCATCCATACCATTCATTAGTTACTGTCTATATCAGAAGTCACCAACTGGTGGTCCACGAGAAAATTTTGGTGGTGCACCCAGTTGGAGAAGCATTGGGATGACCAATGGGCCAGTCTTGTAACTGGAGCTGTGGAATATGGGACTGGACAGGCAGCTTGTGGTGAGGCTGGAAATCTCCACCATAGACGGAGGTATGTGCAACTTGCATCTTTGCAAGTGATGAAGGTGCAAGGAGTACTGTAGCCCTCACCAGAATGAGGTAATGGTGTTGTTGTAGCAAGGGGTGGTGGTGAAGCAGATGGGCCAAAGCAACAGACGTTGACAACCCACGGCTCTTTTGTCCCTCTGATGTGGCTCCTTTGGCTGAAACCATCAGTGGCTGGCCCCTTGCCCTCCTAGTCACTCTCCTGGCCTGAGAAGGTAATTGGGGGAGGGGGAATATGGAGACTTTCTCTGTATTCTAGAATGGAAGCAAAGCACCCCTGTACTTGCTTCATTTCTTGCTGGGTCTTGCGGGCATTTTTTCCAGCCCCTTTTGGTGCTGCATGTACCTTGGTTGCTCAGGGAGATGTGCGACTTCCTCTCCGTCCTAAGACACTGGCCCGGCCCAGCCGTTTCTCGCTGCTGCTGCTGTTGGTGCCTGCATGGCCTGCCCACTGCTCTTGCAGTGCCTTGCACAACACAGTTAAATTTAGCACACTTCACAATGGGGAAGATGGTGCCCCTTCCTCCTCCTGGAGCCCACTACGATGTGAAGCATCAGCTACAGCCGGTTGGGGCAAGTGTCTTGGGGTGGAAAGCAGGTCGTGCATCTCCCTGAGTGACCGAGGTGCATCCAGCACCAACAAAGGCCGAAGAAATGCCCATCAGACTCAGAGAGCATCGGAGAATCAGAATGAGAGAGATAGAGATGAGAGACGGAGGGAGGGAGAGAGAGCTGTTTCCCTTAGAAAACACCAGGAGCCACAAAACCTGGGTAGGCATGGTTGGGGGGGTGTCATATAACTGGGTGGGAGTGAGTGAGGTCAAGTTAGCCACACCCACTCAGATTTTGTGGCTCTTGGTGTTTTGTTTTCTGTGTGAAATGGGGTACAAATGGCTCTTTGAGTGTTTAAGGCGGCAGAAACAGGTGACCAAGCTAAGTGCTGAAAGACCCCATCCCGTCACTGGGAGTCCAGGCACTTCAGTGAGCGGTGCACTGGATTCAAATTAGTGTTCTGCAGGATTTAAAATTATGAATGTAGTGGTCCCTGAGGTCCAAAAGATTGGTGATCTCTGGTCTATATAGCTTCAGAAGCTATTTTCAACTTTTGCAGACCTAATTAAAATCAAAGTATGAATTAATGTCTGTGTAGAGTTTAACAAATTAATATGTAAAGAGCTTCCAAGAATGATGAAATATTTAAGAAGCTATTGTGCTCAAGTGACTTACAATCAAAAGTTTTTCCAGCTATGCATGGTGTCTTATCTCATGTAAATGGTTAACTTGAGCATAAATAATCTCTTTAACAATCTAGGGAAAAACGCTTAGAAAACTTACCTGTTTTTGTGAAAAAGGCTTAATTATAACGATGATAGAATGACAGAAACAGGTTTTAAAAGGAATATTAACTGCCAAAACCACCCCTAGACCAATCCTACAGTCTAATATCATCATATGCTATCTAAGGGGTAATAATAGAATGTAAATTTCTGAAAACATTTCTATGCTTCAAAAGAATGATCAATTTTTCAGAAAGGTTTAAAACATGTTTATTGCATAAACTTAGATAATTAAAACCAGGGGTCCCAACTCCCGGTCCATGGCATGCCAGAAACAGGCCGCTCAAAAAAGTGAAGCCCCATCTGTGGGATGCAGGCAGCATGAGAAGTCACGCCCCCTCCGGTCTGCAAAAAAAATATCTTTCTACGGAACAAGTCCCTGGTGCCAAAAAGATTGAGGCCCACTCATTTAAACAGAAATGACACCAAGCATAAAGTGTAAAAAAGAAAAATGGAAGATAAACTGCTAATAAAACAAAATAAGACTTATAGGCCATAGTATTGCTAGTATCTATTTTAAGTTATTTCATATATTGCGGGGCGGAGCTGGTGTCACGATGATACAGCATGCGATCTTGGAGGTCTGAGATTGCTGCCGATATCTTTGCTCCTGGACGGCCCAATCGGATCTAAACCATCCCAAAGAGACGGTGAATGTAAAGAGGGCATCCTGTACATCCCAAGGATATGGCAAAGTCCCTGGTAGATCCAGGAGAAGCTCTTTTTGCCAGCGGCAAAGAGGCAGCCATTAAAGCTGCTAAAGTTGGGACATGCTCCGAAATGAAAGAGAACGGAAAGAGTAAGGTGTGCCGGTTTGGTGAGAACTATTTTCTTTTATTTTAAGATTTTGAAAAGACACCACTATAGGAAAATAGAACAGAATCAAATAAAATTTGACAGAAGTGATTAAAGGGACCGATTTTTAAACTAGGAATAGTCAAAGCTAATAATTTTTTAATTTCTCATTGCCGGATTTTTTATATAGCATGATATTATATATTCTTGAATAAACTGTACAGGGATCTTTTCTTACTTCCACCTATTCATCTTTCTCCTTTTTGACTTTATAATTTTTAGGCGTAGATACTCCCCTTTTAGTCATCTTTTAAATATCTTTTTTCCCTTGTTTAATGTAATTTTCATGTATGTATGTTTGTTTGGAAAAGGAGGGGGAAAATGAAAGCAAAAGAAACTGTAACTGCAACACTGCCTAACTAAAGAGGCCTCGGCAACTAATTTTTTTTTTCCGTTGACCAGGATAAAGCTGAGAAAGAACTGAGACTTCTTTCAAGGACATTGCTGTTTGATAACATAGAAAGGGAAGAGCATTCGGAGAATATTATTGCCAGGGCCTCTTCTGCGTTTCGTTAATTCAAACAGCTGGAGTCTAGTGTTGAAGCTTATATAAAAATAAAAAGGGTAAACGAC
Source organism: Laticauda laticaudata (assembly GCA_004320025.1). Classification (NCBI taxonomy): domain Eukaryota; kingdom Metazoa; phylum Chordata; class Lepidosauria; order Squamata; family Elapidae; genus Laticauda; species Laticauda laticaudata. The sequence continues at coordinate 30,646 of BHFT01053385.1, forward strand.
TCTGGAGAAGAGAGTTATAATTCTTGAACAAGGAAAGCCTTGACAAATCAAACAAGCGGATGCCAGTCTCTTTTTATGTTTTTTTAAGACTGTGCCTATTTCCTACTTAACAAACCCATCCTTACTAGTTACTCTTTTCGTTATAGCTATTTGGATTTTTTGGCCCTTTTCGGAACTTTTTTGTCTTTCTTTTTGTCTTTGAAGTCAAATTTTTTATGTTTGCATTTTTATTTCAAAGCGAAAAGCTTCACGTATTAATTTTATTTCTTCCTTTTTTAGGGAGTAGCTCTCTTTCTTTTCTCTCTCTCCGTCTTCCCCTGTATTTTTTCCTCTATTACTTACATATTGGGTTTTTTTTAATTTTTGTGGCTTTCCTTTTTTTCTTATGCATCCTTAATTTATAACCTGAGACCTTCTTAACTTGGATAGTGTTGGACAGAACCCTGAAGAACTTTTTTTTACCTTTACTTTTTCTGCCGCTTTTTCAGGGATTTAACAATTTTTTCTTTTTTGGTGTATCCTGTTGTGTTTAGCTTTTTCTTCCATTTTTTGGTTTTACTGCTACCTAGCCAATTGATGGATTAAAGGTATACAAGAACCATGGAAAATTTTATTAGATTATTATTATATTATTCACTTATTATTATTATATTATTTACATCCGTGACTATTGTGTTTCTTTTCCTACTCATTTTCTTTGAATTGCATTGGTTATTTCACAAGTGGATTAAGGTCTACAAGAACCTGAAGTTTTATTGAATGTCTTGAAATTGAGTAGGAAACTAAAGCCTCTGGTTCTCAACTTTCTATTCTTCCTCTTCACGATCTGGAGGACAACGTTCATATAAGACAATGTCTTGATTGAAATAAGAACGCAAGAAAAGGAACAGGAAAAAGTGACCCACTGCAGATGATTAGTGCAAGAATTCAAAATATTCAATAAAGACAGAGAATATTGAAAAGAGAACAGAGAACTTGAACAAAGAACAAAGGAAACAGGAAAAACTGAATGAAAAAGTGAGGAACATTCAACAAAATGATTGATGAAGTATGATGAGAGATTCACAAAAATTGAAGAAGATAAACAAAAAGATCAGAAGATTGGAGACATGATGCAGATTAACCTGTGGGCTTGAACAAGATAAAAAGTGGGCAATGCTAGAGTGGGAATAGACAGATCAGAATTTTATCTCGAGATCCAAAACATAGAGGAAAGAAAAGAGAAAAACCTAGCTTGACGATTAATATTAGAAATTTTGACTGAAGCTTTGGAAATAACTAAAGAGAAGAATGATGGATGGAATAGATGACGGTTTATACCGGACGTCCTTCACAAAGATATGCAATGAGAAAATAGCTTACCTAGAGAAAGTTCATATCAGATTTTACACGAAGAAAGGCATGTAAAACGCAAATAGCTGCAAGTGGCAAGAAGAGAAAACATTGAAATATAAAGCAAGGAGATTGTGGTCCTGAAACAATACCAGAAAGAGTGAGAGAGATGGAGAAGAGAATATCCAATTTCTACCAAAGATGCTACTTAAAAAAGAGGTGAGATTATAGATGGCTGATTCAAAAGGTTTAATGTTCACATGGCAAGACACAGAGACATGAGAATGACTCAATTGAGAAAGCTTGAATCATTTTTACACAGAAATTTTTAGGAGGAAAGAGGAAAGAGGCAGAAAAGAAAAATCTCACTAATTGATCCAAGAGGACTGCCAACATGGCGACTGAAAAAGAAGAAGGTGCAGTAGGTGGAAAGGTGGAAGCCAAGAACAACATGAACCAGATCTACGAGAGCTGCTAAACCTAACTACATAAATATAATCCATGGGAAGAAGAAAAAAATGATTACAATTAATATAATGAGACTTAACTCAGCTGCTTAAAAAGAAGGAAAATTTATCCATAAATAGAATAATTAAAATTTGATATAAATCTGCCAACAAGAAGATACATATCAAAAAAGCAACATGAACAACTGTTGATACAGCCAAAATTCGAAAATATTTACTTCTTTGACACAATGCACAGAAAAGAGGAGTGGTTTTATAACATTAAAGATTTATCCAGTGAAATTGATCTATACTGATTATGATAGAAAGATACAACTAATGGTGGAAATAATGGACGAATAACATGAAAACACTCCTAATTGCAATCTATGCCCAAATGACAATCAAAAAGAATTTTATAGAAAACTAGAACATATAATGAAATAATTGAATTGGACATACTAATATCGTTATGATGGTGAGATTTTAATCGGAATTGTAGATAATAAATCTGGAAGATATCAGGCACAGAAAAACAAACAAAGCAAGAATAGGAAGACTCTCCCTAAATCTTTTTTTTAATGTAGAATGAAATAAACTTAAAAAACATGGAGAGAAAGAAATGCTAAAATTAAACAATACACATTCTAACTGAAATAGACATTTAAGAATATCCAGAATAGATGTGATATGGATGTCAACAGAATTGTTAGCTAATATTCAAGAAATAAATATTGAAACAAATATTGGGCAGATCATAATCCAATGACATTAAATGGAAAGGACAAAGAAGATGTCATAATGGAATAATAATACTATATTAACAGAAAAAAGACAGTGGATGGAGAAAGAACTGGCTTTCTTCTTTAGAGAAAACAAAAAAGAAGATACATCAGTGCAGAATGTATGGGATACAATGAAAGGGTATATGCTTGAAGGCTTGATAATAGAGACTACAAGGAAAAATACCATAAAATACTCGCCTCTAAGGCAGAGGTGTCAAACTCGATTTCATTGATGGCACATCAGGGTTGGTTTGATGGGTGGGCGTGGCCAGCTTGACATCACTCATGTCAGGAGCATCTGTGGCCCGGGCGCTCTGCCAGAGAAAACGGCGCTCCAGAGCTCCGTTTACAGCTGGGAAGCCTCCTGAACCCTGTGCCAGCAAATAATAGGAAAGGCACCAGCCCAGATAACTTCCGGCAGAATTTTAAAAATACTACAAGAATCATTGAACCTTCCATTGCTAGAAGTTATGAAATTATGTAAAGAAGATACCTAATAATGTCAGTAGCTTATATTACACTTGTACCAAAAGAGGAGGCCGATCCATTACAAAGTAGCAGAACTATAGACCTATTTCCTTACTAAACACAGATTATAAAATTTTTTGCTTCAATATTGGGGAAAAGACTTAAAAAAATTATTAAACAATTTTATCCATCCTGATCAAAATGGATTTCTGCCAAAGAGACAAATTAAAGATAAATATGAAAGTAATCTTGGATACTTTGGAATACTACGAGGCACATCCTGAAAACAAATGGCTCTGATAATTTCTTCTCAATGCACATAAGGCATTTGATAATGTGAATTGGCGATTCGTGTTAATTACAACTGAACAGATGGGCTTTGCTAAAAAAATTTATTCAAGCATAAGAAGTTATACGTCATAAGTAAATGACAAAGGTAATGATAGAGGGAGAATTAACAGACACTATCAATATAAGAAAAGGTACAAGACAAGGTTGCCACTATCACCTTTGCTAGTCATATTAACTCTGAAGTGTTAAACAGAAACATTAGAGAAAAAAAAGAGTATAAAAGGAATGAAAATTACAAAAAGGAGGAATTTAAATGGCAAGCATTCGCAGATGATGGGGTTTTCATTTTGGAAGACCCACTAGAAACAGCACAAAATTGACAGAAAAGATAAGAGGCATAATGGAAAGTGGCTGGTTTGAAAATAAACAAGATAAGACAAAAGATTTTGACAAAGAATATGCTATAAGACAAAAGGAAGAACTGACAGATCTATTGAAAATTCAGGTCATGAATAAGATTCAGTACTTGGGATACATTTGACAGCAAGATGCAGTACACTAAAAGAGAATAATTATATCAAACTTAAGCAGCCGATAGCGTTAAGTTTGTGATGGGAAAATTTAACAACTGTCATTCATAGGAGAATATCAACAATCAAGATGAATAAACTTCCTCAGAATTTTATATATGTTCCAAACAATTCCAATTAGGCCTTGGAAAATATTACTTTGAAGATTTAAATAAAATTGTGTTGAAATATAATATGCGCAAGAAAAGAAAGTGAGAATAGCTAAAGCTTTGAACGTGCAGAATAAGAGATTTGGTTTGCCTAATTGGGAGTTGTATTACCAAGCTACAAAATTTGATGTGGGTTAAGGAATGGAAACACTAAGAGAATACTAGATTGTTGAACATTAGAAGGACATGACGTTGTTGCTGGGGTGGAATCTTTTCTATGGTATCAAGGAACTAAAACACAGGGGTATTTTAGAAGACATTATATATGGGAGTCTCTGTGGTTAAAGTGGGGAAGACTAATAGACAATGCTGTTTGAAAATTCCATCTGGCTATCGACTATTGAAGCATTTATTCTTATCCTATAATATATAAAAAGGAACAAACAGTTAGATTGGTGAAATATTGAATGAAAAGGGTGAACTTAAATCTAATACAAAAATTAAAGAACAAGATATAAAGATGAATTGGTTTTCATACACGCAAATACATTCAAAGTATGATAAGACTCTAAAACAGAAGGTTTCTATGATAAACTGACTGATTTTAGATAAGATTTTTGACAGGTACTGATGAAAAGGTGATTAAAAATTTGTATGGATATTTATTAGAAATTAAACTAGAAAGAAGAACAAGTTAAAAGAAAACAATGATTGCTTGGGGAATAATTTTGGATATTGGGATTGATCTAGACAATGGCAAAAATTGTGGTCTCAAAATTATGAAATGACAAATGTCAACAGCATATAAAGAAAATTTGTATAAGATGTTTTTAGCAGGTGGCATTTCCCGCCCGACAAGAATAGCAAGAATGTTCAAGAACAAATCGGAAAATGTTGGAAATGTCATCAGACACCTGGCTCATATTACCATATGTTGGTGATCTTTGCGGATGCTAAAATATATTGGACTAAATCCACAACGTGGTTGGAAAAATGACAAAAAAGCATATAGATTTTGAAACCAGAGATATTTTTATTGGAATTTTACCTTAAATGTAAGAATTGAAAATACCTGATTGTAAAATGTATTAACAGCGGCTAGGATTGTATTTGCTAAAATTGGAAAAATGAGAAAACTAGGAAAAATGAGAAAATACCATCACAGGAGGAAATCATTAAGAAAATATTGGAATGTGCTGAAATGAATAGATTGACACTTGAAATCAGAGAACAAAATGATAAACAATTTTATAAAATCTGGGATCTATTCTCTCAATGGTCAGAAAATAAAACATGGTAATGAAATATGTAGATTCTTAGAAAATAATAAATATATAAAGATGTATTATTTTCTTATTACATCTACAAAATGATTGTAGGATAGATTTGAGATAATATGAACTGTCACAAAACAATTTAAGTAAAATATGACTATTTCGTAAAACATGAATGAATAAAAAGTATAGTCAAATGATTAACAATGATATTAATGTATTTTATATTTGATTGAAAATATGAGTATACAATGTAAGTGTAATTGAAGACTACGAAATGGAAGCACAAAACAATTTGTAAACCAAGCAGCACATTTGTAAACCAACCAAACTGTATGCATATATATATGGAAGATGGCTTGATGTTTTTGTTTTGTTTGTCTATGTTTGTCTTAAAAACCAATAAAAATAAAAAAGATATTTCATGAATTGTTTTTGACTGGTAATTTTTCTCCTAAAAACCGTTATTTCAAATGTCTGGTCTATAATATATTGCTCTATAATCTATTATAAAGGAAGAGAATCATCCTGACAGAATTTATTTAATGTTTCATTGTGAATATCCACAGGTAATCCTTGACTTACGACTGGTGACTTAGCAATCATCCAAAGTTACAACACACCACCCACCACCAAAAGTTTCTTACAAATTGGTTCAAAGTTAGGGATGCTATGATGCCCCTTCCCATCTATCATTTTTGCAGAGATAGCTGATGTGATGCTCAGCTTTCCTACAGACATTGCCTGCCTCATGACAAACCTTGTATTATTCTGCAAGCATAAGCATGTTGTAAGCCTGTTGAGCAGTTTTTTTTAAAGGCTCTGCAAATGGATCCCTGCAGACTTACAGTAGTACCGTGTTTCTCACAAAATAAGGTGGGCCTTATTTTTTTTTTTGACCCCTGAAAAAATGGCTAGGGCGTCTTTTCGGGGGTGACTTAATTTCCTCCCCCACCTAGAGCGGCCCATACGCATGTACCTCGCCGGGAGTCTCCAGCTGCTTCGGGGCGTGGGGTGGCTGCCCGTGTCCCCTCGCCTTTAGGCAGTCTCTTTCAGGTGATGAAAGCTCCCCAAATGCAGTCACCAGCCACTTTGATCAGCCAGTAGTAGTGGCCTCGCGGTGAGGGGAGTGTGTGTGTGTGTGTGCACGCTCGTCCCAAGGCCGCTTCTACCAGCCAATCGAAGTGGCTGGTGACTGCATTTGGGGAGCTTTCATCACCCGAAAGAGACTGCCTAAAGGTGAGGGGACATGGGCAGCCACACCTCGCCCTGAAGTGGCTGGGGACTCTGCCTTCAAGGGAGCTTTCGTCTGCCGATAGAAGCGGCCTTGTGGCGAGGTGTGTGTGTGTGTGTGTGTGTGTGTGTGTGTGTGAGCGCTCGCCCCGAGGCCACTTCTAACAGCCGATCGAAGTGGCTGGTGACTGCAATTGGGGAGTTTCCATCGTCCAAATGAGACTGCCCTAAATACGAGGGGACACGGGTAGCCACGCCATGCCCTGAAGTGGCTGGTGACTCTGCCTTCAGGGAGCTTCTATTGGCTATCGGGGTATTCTAGCCTAGGCTATCTGCAGGGCACTCCTAAAGGCAAGTTTTCTCCCCAACCCCCGCCCTTCCCCCACCCATTTCTCTTCACCTCATTTAGTTCTAATGAACGGTGTGAGAAATGGCGAGGAAAAGCATGGTTTAAATAGGCCTAAATTTTGGGGGTGGGGCTTAATTTCACCTCATGCCTAGAAATCATGTTGGGCCTTCCTACTGGTGGAGGCCGTATTGTTGGAGAAACATGGTACCAGTTTGCAGAATAGCAATTTGCCATGAGGCAGGCACTGTTTGTAGAAGAGCATTAGTTGTGTGAATCTTTGCAAAAAATAGAAAGGTAAATTGGGTGATGCAAGACTCTGAAAATTGCTGAGGATCAGAGGCTGAATCCTGCAAATCCCAGGGTGGCTGAATGGGAAAGAAACGAAGGTCTATAAGTTGTAATAGTTCTGTAGCTTCTGTGTCAATGCCAGTCGCTACCACTGGTTTCCCCACTGATTTTGTTTGTCAGAATGTAGCAAAAGGTGATCCCATTACACTGGGGCATCGTCATAAATACATGCCAGTTGCTAAATGGCCAAATTTTGATCATATGACCATGGGAATGTTGTAATGGTCATAAGTGTGAAAAATGATCATAAGCCACTTTTCCAGTATTGTTATAACTTTGAACTGTCACTAAGCAAATGGTTGTAAGCAGAGGTGGGATTCAAATTTCTTAACAATTGGCTTGGTCATGTGACTAGGTGGGCATGGCTTGCTGGCTGGTGCATAGCTTGGTGGTCATGTGACTGGGTGGGCAAGGCTAGGTGACCATATGACTGACAAACGAAATATAAGTGGTTCTTGCTTAATGGCCAGTTGCTTAGAAAGTGTTCTAATTTATAACTGACCTTCCCAGAGCTGCTTGACCTATTTTGGGTGTTTTGACAGCCACACACGACCAATTACAACTTCCCACAGAGTCTTGTGACTGAGGTTTTCAATGTTTTTTTTCCAGTTTTCAACAATTCCTTCTAGTTTCCGGTTAAAAATGGCCCTTGGGGAAAATGGACTTGTTTAACAAACACAGTGTTTGCTTTATGACCACAAGGTTCACTTAATGACCATTAAGTGTTTGCTAAACCAGGGGTCTGCAACCTTAAACACTCAAAGAGCCATTTTTCTATTTTCTTTTAAACAGGTATATCTCTCTCTTTCTCCTTCTCTCTCATCTCTATTTTCCTCTCTCTGTTTCTCATGTCTTTCTCTCATCTAACTGGATTTAAGTTTGGAAGCTATTTTTTTATAATCCTATTTCTTTGCAGTTTTTTCACACACATTTGTGCATATGTATCCAGTCCTCTTTTTTTCTTTCCACTATGCATTCAAAATGGGCAATGATTTTTTGTGTGTGTGTATGTGTGTGTGTAGCATGCGTATATGTATGTTATATATCATGTGTATGGATATGTATATTTCACTTTTAATGTGTGTCAGTATACTTACAGTGAAAAAAATGACAATAAAAGTTGTCTTATCCTATCTTCCTTCTTTCCTTCCCAACCCCATTCCTCCCCACACCCTATTTTTTTGGCTTCCCAGCCAAGTACTTACCAGGTCTGATCCTGTTTAACTTTCTAAAATCAGCCTACTGAAATAAATACCAAACTAAACTGCCCAATAATTTACCTATCATCACAATCTTGCAACTGATTTCAACGTAAACAGCCAATCTGAAGTATTACTAAATTTTGCTAGGCATCTGCTGCATGTTATTCTCTCTTCCTTGATAATCTAGTCTTAGCTGGGCAAAATATATTAGATATTTGGAGTCACTGGAGAGGGCAGCTCAGCGCAGAGAAAAGTTGCATGTCTCCCACATTCCTTTCTGCGCAAGCAGCCTCGTCCCCTCATTTGTGAAGCGTGCTAAATTTAAAGGTGCTGTGAGAGGCTGCTTGCTGAGAGGAATATGGGGAGATGTGCAACTTTTCTCCGAGCCAAGAGGGCTTTCTCTTTCTCTTGCCTCCACTCTTGGCATGGAGAAAAGTCGGTGGGAGCAGCAGTTGAAGTGGTCGGTCACCCATCCCAGGGCTCAGTCACCATACCTTTGGGGGGTGGGGGATGCTGCGGCAGTGAGGTGGCAATAGCTGTGGCGGCAAGGAAGGCAATGGTGATTCTGCCAGCGTTGGGGCTTCCAGGACCAGCTCCCCACTGCCACCCGTCAGCTGTTCCTGCAGCCACACACGTGGTGCATCAGGGCTTCCGGGCTCTGCTCCCCACAGCCGTCAGCTGTCCCGGACTTAATCAAGGGGTGCCTTGCCTCTCTTTGTGTTCCTTCCTGCTGCTCTTGCTTGGAGATCGAGAGTGTCTTTTCCGGCACAGCGAAAAGCCTGCAAGTCCCCCTCCCATTGGGAAATGGCTCCCCGGCAACAGAGAGAAACAGGATTCAACCTGGCTGCCTCTCTGTTTCCTGGAGCCGTTTCCTGATGGGATGGGGACTTGCAAACTTTTTGCTGTGCCGGGAAAGACTCTCTCACTCTTGCAGCTGGAGCAGCAGGTGAGAGAAGCAGCTGCTGATCTGGCTGGAGCTGACATGAGCCTCTCCACCTGTTTCCTGGCAGAAAGCACGGGGTGGTGGGAGGGGAGGAAGGCGACCGTGGCAGCAGCAAAAGGCAAGTGGTGGTAGGGAAAGGTGACCACCAGCGGTGGCAAAAGGCAAGTGGTGGAGGGGGGGGAAGGGGGAAAAGGCAAATGGTGGTGGGGAAAGGTGACCGGTGGTGGCAGATCGGCGACCGTGGCATGCAGAGCCTCACTCACCCAGGGAGATCAGATCAGGCAGGGCCGCAGCGCAGTGGAAGGCAGGCAGCAATGGCTGACTTGGTGACAGGGCAAAAGCAGGCTACAGACAATGATGTCGCACATGCACAATAAGGACTGAATGGGCAGAGAGCAGAGAAGGGCATGTCCAGCCAGAGGCCCAATTTACTGGTTCTCTGAACTGTGGAGAATTGTAACTAGTTCTACTGAATCAGTAGAATCCCACCCCTGGTTGTAAGTTGAGGGCTACATGTATTGTAAGTTTCACCATCATTACAAATTTTCCAATCTTGTATTATTGTCAATTCTATTTTATCTTTCAATGTTGTGCAACATTTGATCTCTGTATCTTAGTAAATTGTGGTTTTTATTTTCTATTTAAAATTTTTCATTTAAAATTTACTAGAATTACTTCCATTAAAATATCGACTGTTTGTTTACTCTTCTCAATCTTTTTATATATTTCCCTCTTCTGAACTTTTTTTGCATGATCACATATCCACTTCCAACATTTCCAACATTCGTTGTTATGCCATCTATAAAAAATTTGTACCAATTCCACCTCAAATTACAGCTTGCAGTAAATTTGATTTTGAATTTTCTACTTTCTCAAGCAATTTTAATTTGTTCCCCCTGCATATCCTATTTCAATGCTCATCTCTATATGATCCTAATAGGTGATCTTGGGGGTTTTTTGTTTCAAATTCTCTCATCATTCTCAAAGATTCCTCCTTTCTTGAGATCAAAATTTATTCTTTCAGTAATTTGTAATTACATCAACTATGGTAAATTCCTACTTCTATCAAGATGTTCTTGCCATGTTTTTTAGTCTTTAACTATCCTTTGCTTTACAGTGTTACTAAGCAATTAGCATTGTGCTTTATCAGTCAAAATTGTTCATTTTGTGGCTTGTTCAATTTTTAGGTAAAATCCTGCCATTATACATAGTATTTTCTGACAGATTTCTTAAAAGACTGACAATATATCTTTAATTAAGGAATTAAACCACTTAAGGAATTGTAGTTTCTAAGATGCCCTACAATGTTATATTTATTACCAAATAATACACAGCCAATTCTAAAAAACTGACTCAATATATTAAGCAAGCCCTACAAATCTGAACTGAACTCATCATCAAACTGGTTTCCCTCTCATTTCAAGGGCTCTATCATCTTGATGTTGGCACTTGACCACATTGTAAGTTGGATATAGTAGGATTGTCAGGATTAACAAGAACAAAAATCAATTCCCCAATGTCAAACTAGAGAGCTTCACAATGATTCCAAACTTGCAGACCCTGATTCTGTAAGTCAAAAGTATTCATATTGTTTCACTTAAAATTGTACTTACATATTGCTTGGATAATCATTGTATCAACTTTGTCTGGGCTGAACTTCAATTTATATCGTGAGAGGCTAAAAATAAACATACAAAAGAAATAATTTTGTATACAAGCAGATAAAAACACGAATGAAAGTTTATTGAAAAATATTAATTCATTATTAAGCATTCCCTGTATTGGAAGCATACATTTGTTAAAGGCATACTGCGCAGTTATTAATGAAAGAGAATATTCACCTGGAACATGAAGAGATTTGAACCCAGGCACTCATATCTTTATATATCTTTAAAAACTATTAATGGGATTTCTTTTACTTGATGTGCTCACTAGTTTGCAGAAAAACGTAAGTTTAGGTCATGATGAAGCTTGATATTTGTTACATATTTTTTTTGCTTCACTTCATCAAAAAGAAAGTCATCCACTCACTATATTGCAGAAATTAATTTTCAAAGAACTTTTGATGTTCATTATTCTCTATACAGCTACCTGTAATTCAGTAACTCCCCCCCAGCATGGGTTTTTAAGCATACTCATTTATAGAAGTGAAACTTATATTCTACTTCATATATGATAAGCCAACAGGTAAAACAAAAAGCTGTCTTTAATGCGACATCCTCCAAATGTGCCAAATGCTTCCATCATTTCCATCTGTTTAATTACTTAGGATTTATATCTAACCATTTTATTTGACATTCAAGGAATCCATAGCAATTAAAAATACAAATTAAAAAATATAAAAATGAAAAAAACAATTGAAATCAAGATAAAATTCTAAAATCAATACCACTAAAGTCAAAATTCAATTAACGAAAGAAATTTTCCTCAGTGTCAGGAATAATGGAATGTTAAACATATATCTACATTCCATAAGGGGAGAGACGTGGCCCATTTCAAAAGCTGATATAATCAAGAATGGGAAAACAATACCTGTGTGCCAATCCTAAACACATAGCTGCCATCTCCCGGGATGGAAGACCACTGATAAGTCCTTCTATTTGAGTGCGAATGCCTCTCATCAGTTCAGTAACCATTGGACTATGGATGCAGCTTAAATTCAGTTTCTCCTGCAGAAATTCAAATTGTACCATTTTGATCAAAATGCACACAATATGGTCAAAACAACAAAAATATTTACCGTTCAGTATATAACAAATATAAGTTTGCCCAAGCCTAATGCACTACATTTTTGTATGCTCCACACTTCTTCCCAACAGTAGACCATTTTTGCCCTCCAATCTAACTAGCCATGAAGACCAATTGCAAAGGACTTATAAATGGCAATCTAGGTTGGTCTAGAATCAACAGGCTACAAGCTTCCAGAATAATTACCCTGCAGCTAAATAATGTTTTGATTTTTTAACTTAATTTTTATCTCTACATAGTAACATTGTGTACCATAAAACAACTAATAGGGTTTCAGAGAATCATATTTAAAATTGGTAAGATTTTAAGAGCCCATCATTTCCATGAGATCCTGCAGAAGCATGTTGCACCTGTTATCAATAAAAGTGTAGCATCTGGTGGGACCCAGAAAGCTAGCCTTGTTGTAGTGCCTGCCTTTGGAATATAATAATCAGTTTCATTGGTTTCCAGATGCTGGTTTTTGCAGTTGGCCACGGTTTTTTTTAACTGTTATTAACTGCCTAGAATAACTAATTAATAGCTGGGATTTCAAAGGCTTTTTCCTGTTCTCTATGCAGGCCTTTGGAGGGGACAATCAATGTCTCTTTTTTCCTTTCTGTTCCCCTCTCGGTTTAATTTCCTTGTCATCAATATCCCTGTTTGTCTTATACATTTTTTGTGGGTTTTTTTGTATTGTTTTTAAAATAAGAATCGTAAACCACCCAGAATTGCTAGGAGTTGAGAGGCATATAAATTTAATAAATAAATTTATGGTGTGAATAAATTATTACAGGCTCTTAGTACATGCTGTTTTTGGAATACCACTTAGCCTTTTTAATGTAGATATGAAGGCTTACCTTGATTACACCTCCCAGTTTGGCATCTGCTACAGCTAGCTGTTCATGGGCATCTTTGGCTACTATTTTCTTCAATATTTTCTTTAAATTTTTGCTGATTTTGCCTTCTACCAGTGCTGTGGATGCTGGAGGAGAAAAAAAAAGCTGCAAAAAATCTAGAATTTTCTAAAAGACCCAGCCAGAAAAATAAGCATGGAATAAAAAAAATATAGTTAGTTCTAACTACAAAATACTTCTGATAAGATATAATACACGGATGTTACTAGTTTAGGTAATGAAATGTTTGCAAGAAAACCAAGCTCAGAGTACCAAGCATAGCTCACAAAACAGTTCATTTTCTCTGTTGTCTCAGTGGTAGTGACGAAATGTTATATACAATCACATTGATTCAGTCCACTAACAATGCATCATTGACAACAGAAATTGGTATGAAGTCGGCATATTCAATTCTCAGGCCTGTAATCTTTTACTAAACTCGAGTTAATACTATACAAATTCTACTATACTGAATATATCAAATAATTAATTAAAAAAAACATGATAAAGACACAAGGAAATAGAAGCAGTGAGCACAGAAAGAATAGCAAACACATAGTGTGCATACTCATTCTCTCAGCTGCCATTAAGCATCTTTACCCAAAACAAGATTAAACATATGGGACCTCAATCAAGGTCAATGCCACTAGGCACAAAAGAAGAAAAGGCTTTTTTCAACCAAGTCCTTTGTTTTTAAGTAGAATTTACCTCCCCCTACTGGATAATGAAATGTAAAATGTTATTTAAATAGAGATCCCGTAAAAGTAAAATTGCTTCTAACATCTAACTCAGCTTGGAGGTTGGAAAAAGGTAGTCATTTTATGTTTCCAATCTGGGTTCAGATACCATGAGACACTATAGTTTAACTGGATTAACATAACAAAAAGTCCATGGCACTAGACTACAGAGGTACACTGCCTGAACTATAATCTTGGCCATGATTCAGTTTTGGATGACACCAAAACATGACATTACAAATATGCTGTAGTAGCACTAACCCAACTAGATTATTCTCCCATGGAGTAACCTTATCTAACTTGATGTCGTATAAATATGCATTTTTGCTGGAGATAATGGAAACTATACTCCAATACTTCTGGAGGAATCAAGATGGAGAAGGCTGCTTTAAGTAGTGAGAATGCATTTGTTAATGATATGAAAATGGATTTTCTACCTTGCATACATTATATTTATTGATGTGTTTAAAATAGTTAAAGTTCATGTGTACCTTTCAGAAATTTATTTGCAAAGTTAGACATTGCCAAGGATGTAAGTAAAGCTACACAAAGCTTGCAAGAGTCATTATATAAACTTTGTAAGAAAGGAAGGTAAGGTAGCAAAATGACTCAATACATATTAGGTTAAATGCTACTCCCAAGTCCAATTTAAAGCAGTAAATTTAATTTACAAAAAATTAAAACTTTATCCTCCCCAAACTTAATCATTGATCACACTCATTGGAGCTATAAGAATTGGAATCCAACATCCCAGATGGCCAGCACTTCTCCTACCTTAAGCAGCTTGCTGTCAAGCTAACTGAAGGGCTACCTCTTTCAAGTAAATCACTGTTTCTTCTACAGTAACAGCCCTAGAAGGTCAATTTATGCATCCCTGAAAAATGCACTCAATGTCTGGAATCTGGTTTAAGATTGTTATCCTTAAAAGTGATCAATAACCTTAATAAAGTATTACCTGCAAGAGCTTCTGTTGTGTCTTGAAACTTCTCAAAGTGTTTCAGTTTTACGCTAAATAAAAAAACATCAAAATGTTTTTGCAACAAACATCAGGACCTGAGGAATTGTTATCAATTATAAACATTTTTCAAGAATCTCAAAAATTGATAAGCATGCAATCTCTGGCTTTTTTAATTAAAACTCCCAGTCCATTAGGTCAGAGTCTCCTATACAAAGAGAAAAGTGTGCTTTAAAAGATTTTGGTTCAGATGTTAATTAACTTTTAGGCAAGTTGGCCACCCATCTGATAGTTATATGTAGCCCTCACTTACCAACTGCCTTGGAGAACAATCATTTGCAGTTAGGACAGTGAGGAAAAAATAAGAGTGACCAGTGTGCACATTTCCAAACTTTGATTTATCCCTTCCTCAATTTCATTTGCCATTAGTCTGTATGTGTTGTCCAATGTAAGCAGTTGAAAACACACAATTTTTCACTTAATGACCACTTGGCTTAACAATGAAATTTTTGGTCCCAATTGTGATTATTATAACCTGTGTAGCCTACTTTATAGAATAATATGTAACTATTACAAATATAATAGACACAAAATAGAAAAACATTCTGCATAACATATATTGTATACAAACATGAATTTTATAAAATTATAAGATAACTTAATTAGTTCTTTAATCAAGTCAATTACTTCCTACTTATACCTAATTAATGTGTCATACAAATCATGTTCCACTTGAGCAAGCCTTCTCGTGCAATTCTTGTGATACCTAAGCCCAGTGGTCATTCAGATTTTTGCAACTCAGATCTGATAGTCCTAATTACCATAGTGCTGCAGAGTTAAACATAGCATTAACCTAGCTCTTAGAATGAAGTACTTTTACCACCCATTCCAAAAATTCTAAGTGACTAAAAATGTCAACCTAGTTGTCAGATATTTTTAGTCTGTTGCAATTTAACAGTTTACAGATGCAATGAAACAAAAAGAGGGAAATACAAAAAGCACAAAACATCAAAAGATACAATGCTGAACAGCAAGATATCATAATGTAAATTCCCATCAGAAAAACTTAGTGTTCACCATCTTCTGGAACAGGACTGTCGAACTCCCAGCCCACAGGCTGGATGGGTCATGTGCTGGCCACGCCTGGTTTAGCAAAGGGGAAAAAAGTCCTGATACATCATGTGATGCTGCCATGACATGAGTTTGACACCCTATGGCCAAGATGGCCAAAGATTTTCACAACAAGTTTATTTAGTTGATTTATAGATGGGTTTTTCTACCAATTAGAAGATGAACTAAGTATTTTATATCCTGTATTCAAGAATATAAAGTAGTTCCAGAAAACCCCATAGAAAAAGATGAGGAAAATCAAAAAAACTAGTAGCCATGCACTTGAAATATTAGTTACTATTTCTTGAAGAACTTTACTTACATTTTATTAGCTTTTTCAGGTGTTTCAAACTCTTTCCATAAGTTGTCAATTTCTTGAAGCTTTTTCTCATCTATAACCTGTGGTAAAAAAAATATTAATGAAATATATGTAATATTTGGCAACAAAGTATCTGTTGTATTTGTTACTACGGGAAATTAAAAATGTGAATCTGTACTCCAAGCTTTGAGTAAAAAAAATATACACAATACGTCTATTTTATGAATTGTATATCCATGCCACTTAACTTTTCCAATTTCAGTTAGAATAAAGTCCAGTGGGAAGTTGTAAACTTTTTTGCTAATGTTTATTTTTCTGGCTTAAACGTAGCTCCAAAATTGTGTCTTTGAAATGCAGGATATAAAAGTTCATATCATTTTTATTCATAAAAAGATATGAACTTTTATATCCTGCTCTTCAAAGTCACAATTTTGGAGCCCTGTTTATGAATCACGCTTAAAATTGAAGTACATCATTAGACAGGCAGGACATAAACTGAATGAATAAAAGAACAAAGTGAAGTACTCCTGCCTCAGACAAGGGCTTTTTTTTTGGGGGGGGGAGGGGGAGTTCCTTCTCAGAAGAAACTAAGTATTACCAAAAACGTCCATGAGAATTTAAAAGTGATTCAGATTCAGTTTTAATACACAATGAACCCTAATAATATTGCAAGAGAAAAATTAGTATCTTTCCAAAATAGATCCAAATTACTTTGAAGACCCATTTTCCTTGCAACTTTTTCCAACACATACTATAGTCCATATAATTCACCAGAATTGGCAACAGAACAGCAGGAAGGCTAAAGAAAAAAGTATACAAAGCACCAAGTTGCATGGGAGAATTTCTGCTGCATACAATGCAGGCTTTCCCCCCCCCCCCCCCCCNCCCCCCCCCCCCCCCAAAAAAAACAATACAGGTATTGTCAACCTACAATCACAATTGTAGAATTTATGTTGCCAAGTGAGAAATTTGTTAAGTGAGTTTTGCCCCATTTTACGACTTTTCTTTGAGCAGTTGTTAAGTGAATCACTGCAGTTGATATGTTAGTAACCAGGTGTCAAGTGAATCTGGTTCCCCCATTGACTTTGTCAGGTCGCAAAAGGTGATCACATGACCCCGGAACACTGCAACTGTCATAAACATAAACCAGTTGTCAAGCATCTGAATGTAAATCATGTGATCATGGGGATGCTGCAACGGTCATAAGTGCGAAAAGTGGTCATGTCACTTTTATCAGTGGTGTTGTAACTTTGAACAGTCCTTAAATGAACTGTTGTAAATCGAGAACTATCTGTAGTTTGTGAGCGAGTTTTCCTTTCTTTGGAAACAAGGAGCCAGCATACAAAACCTCAACATCCCTTTCCGGATTAAAAGCAACTGCCTTAAAAATATATAAATTCTTTGTTCAGATAACCAGTTGGATAAAGATACAACCAGGTTTAAAGCAGCTGTATGCCTCCCAGTTATGACAGCCTTTCATCACTCGGGGACTCCTCTCACACCAAAACCAGAAAAGCATTAAGTAGGAATGTTCCAAACTTACTCCCCTCCTTCATTTTTAACAATCTGTCCTTCCCCTCACCCCCACCCCCGCTGGCAAAGGAGAAAGAAGATGATCCACCCACGAGCATAAAGTAGGCAGGACACTGCCAATCCATTTCGGGGAATTTGAAAATGGATTCAGATAACTGGAAAAGAAGGCTGGGTCATCTAAAAGTGATCAGCATTTCTTTCAAGTTGCTAACCCTTCGTAGGAAAAGGGAAATAATCCTTTTTGAAAAAAAAAATAACGCTATTTAGCTCATTCTGCCCTTCAGCGCAGCAGAGGTGAAAACAAGCCTTCTCCTTTCGACTCTCGCCATTCAGCCCAGGAACACGTGCTTACCCGCCCAGCCTCACCTTGAAGATGGCGTACCCGGCCGCCGTCTCAAACAAAACCAGCATCGCTGCAGCGCGATCAGGGCAGGCAGCGCAGGGGCTCCCCGGCAAAAGTACAGATTGAGCGCGTGGCAGAAGTACGCGGGCTAACGGACCACGCGTTGCAAGAAGCATGCGCCACACGAGCGGAAGTCACTTGGCTCACTTCACCCGGAAGTGCTTTTGATGGCCTGCTGGGAAGACGGAACGGAGCAGGAGGCGGGGAAAGGGAGCGAACATTTCCATTTTTGAAACGGCGGGGCTCGCAACTTGATTTCCTATTGTCTTCGTGTGGTCTAAAGGGGGAATTCTTGTAATTCATAGGCTTTTCTAGGTTTCAGTAAAACTCGTGGGGAGATTTTTTTTGTCTGCGTTTCTGTAGATTTTAAATCTGGACCCAAAGACCCAAACTAAACTATATATAAATTGATCAAGATATCTACTTCGGTATTTGCTTCTTGCAAAACGCCTGTTTTTCAATAGGAGCTAAGCTTTGCCACAACATCCATAATTCATCGCAACGTTAAATACATCAATCATCTTTATGCTAAAACAATATCTTTGCATGGATTTGTCAAAATGTCTCTTATAAAAAATATACTTTGAGATCTTAAAATCAGACCTAACTGGAACAAGACACAATAAGCCCGCATCCCTCGTTAATTAGATTGGAAGTCTATTCTGCAATTTAGAATAAAAATAGACGTCATAGTAGATCTGAAAATGATGCAGAACTCTATATTTTACATCAAAAGTTTTTTTGCATCATTCTTGCAAAGAGTTTAAGCAATCTTTACCCAAAATAACTGATCCAGACCACATTGGCATAAAGAGAGATGAAAAATGTCAGCTATATTGACTGATAACATGGAAAATCAGAAAAGAACCATTTTTTAAAATTTATTTTTTTCTTGCTGTTTAAATTAGAGAAAAAGGAAACAACACAAAAATACATTATGAAAAATATATATAAATGCTTAAAAATGAAAAACACAACAGAAAAAATAAGTATATTTTACATTCAAAGTTACAACTGTTTATTATTTTTCATTATTAGATCATTTTGTATCTGTCTTTATTACTTTAGAAGTAACTTAAGATGGCTAACATATGTAATATTCCTTCCTTCCTTGTCCTGTTTTTCCCATAACAACCCTGTGAAATGAGTTGGCTGAGAAAATGATTGGCTCCAAGTCACCCAGGCAGTAGAACTAAAACCCATGGTCTTCTGTTTTCTACCTGATGCTTTTAATCATTAGACCAAACTGGCTGTTGTGGTCTCAACTGTGGTTTCAAGTCAAGAACTATTTGTACACACGCTAAATCTGTAGATAGTATTTGCTTAATCAATTGATCTATTTTTTCCCTTTGTTGCAGAACTACAAATTGTGATGTAAGGTCCCAAAATGTACTTGAGTCACCAGAGTGCCAAAGAGACAGACTTGTGAGGTGGAAGCAGATAAAAAAAACCACCAAAAGATTCGCTGATCCAAGGAAAACCTGCAGAGAGGGTCCCTCAGGCATTGAAGGAACACAGCAGCAACATTCAGGCAGCATTTATACCCTCGAGGAGGGCTTGGCTCACATTCTTTCTGTTTTCAAATTGACACATATATTCGAAGGTTCATACTAGCTCCCTATCTAGCAAAGCAAGTTACACGCTGTCTGACATTGCAGCACTTTATTACATTCCCCATTGTTCTACCTTATCTTGTTTTTTCTCTTGTGCACCAAACTACTTGTGCACAACTACAGAGCTACTGAAGTTTGAGACACACTTCCTTATTCAATTCAATGGGTCATCCACAATGACTTCAGTTCTGCTCACAACCCCCCTTTCTTTTTCCACTCTTGTCTCAAACTCAAAGAGCAGATCCTCTGCTTCTTTCAGAGTGATTTCTCTCTGATACATCATTAAGGGTCTCGCTTCCTGCTTCTTCTCAAATCTTGAACCCAAGGATTTCCCTATCTTCCCACATGCACCAGGGAGACACTGAACACAACAACACAACAATACACAGCATATAATAATCAATATAATTCCCATTATGGTAGATCTAAACCAAGTGGAACTGGAAGCAAGACCATAGTGCTCCCCAGGTCTGGCAATCAGGAGTCACCTCTTGTGATAATGGATTAGAGCGAATACGTTCTTCCCATTACTTTTACTGTCTTTGTAATACTGGTTGGAATCATGGATGTATACACAGCAATGTGAATGAATCAGAGCACACACACCCCCTTTTGTAGCTAATACAATGTCTAAAGCATACCTATTTTGTAGAGCAACCTATCTTACTTCAGAAAGCTCGGTGTTAATCATTTTAATATTCTTTTATTGTATCATTGAACATTGTTACCCCGGTGTGAAGTTATTTAGAATATGTATATCCTCGGTAGTTCATGGCTACTCCCAATGGTGTTATACCACGGGAGATTTGGGTCCAGAGTCTCTGGGTAAGGCAGATTCTGAGTCTCTTTTATTACGTATCCGGCCTGGGGAAGGCCATCAAGTTTATATCACATACCCGATTGTACATGTGCCACTCACAGTTCACCTGTTCTTCTGACATGTTGCATGCATAACAGCAATTGGTGATGTTCAAGGAATGTGAGACCTTTTTGAGATCCTTTATGAACACATGTGTCATCCCACAAGTCTGTTCCAGTCACCTGCAGTCCAACATATTGTGAACTTCTTTGATGTTTAATGTAAGTAACAGTTGCAACAAATAGTCCTCTCCAGAGTTCAGGCGACATCTCCATGGTGGTTTCTGCTGGCTATTTCTTCAAGTTACCTTTAATGGCTGACCATCCACTGAGATTGCCTCCAAGGTTTCTAGGTTCTGGTGCTTTCTTGACTCTGCTGTAATGCGTCCAGCCTCTTCCCGAGTATGGACTGCAGATTCAGTCATCAGTAGCACCTGGTACAGACCTTACCCAGCTAGGTTGCAGTTTTTCACTTCTCCAAGCTCTTATCAGGACCCAGTTTCCAGCTCATGTGGGTATTGGCTACCAGCCAAAGGTGGTCATTGCACCAACAGTCCCTGTTTGTGAAGAGAAAGCAAAGACTGAGACAGTGCCAGCAAATATTTCCAAAGGAACAAGTCCTGAACTCTAGCATGGGATTGCCTAGTTTGGCCAAATAGGGTCTCCCCCATTAGCATTTCAAAAGGGAGAACCCCTGTGTCTTTTCCTTGGACAAGTTGTGATCCTGAGCAGAGCTAAGGGAAGATTCTTTCCAACCTCCCTTTTCTGGCAACTCAGTGAAATCAATTTGTGCTCTCTGAAAAGGCCAACCCACTAGGGGTCACTCTCCCATCTCTTTCTTGCGTGCCGCTTTCTGTATTTTACTTTCAAACAAATCAAACATTTCCAGCAAGATGCTCTGAGCTAACCGTCCAACATCCTCAAGACTCCAATAGTGAGGTTTAAGGACATGACAAGGCCTCCGTTCCCCAATGTCCTCACTTCATGAACTTTCTCCAATATTCCCCTCATGACAATGGATGACACCACCTTGACTCCCTCGACGTCTTCCATCCATCTGGGGTTTTGACACATCCCTCTTTCTCCAACTCAACTCCAACTTTTCCTTTTTCTCTGGCTCCCATTCCTCCCTCTCGTCCTCCTTTTCCAGTATTGGTATAGATACCATTACCAACTCTATCTCCCCTGCAGCTTCCTTCGCCATTTGTCCTCCCATCAGGTTCCCACAACCCTCCGGTGTGTTCCCCTTCTGATGTGCGCCACATGGACAATTGATACTCGGCTTGGGAGTTGCAATGCCTCTAAGCTTGCTCTATCTAACTGCACTTGCTCTATTTGCTTCCCATCCTCCTTGATATACCTCTTTGCTTTCCAGATTTTCCCAAACGTGTGCACCAACCCCCATGCATACTTGGAATCGGTCCAAATCATTACTTCCATCCCCTCAGCCAATTCCAAGGCTCTGGTCAGGGCAAGCATTCACATTTCTGGGCTGACCAAGCAGCTGGAGTGACCCTTTCTCTATTAACTCACCTTCCCCGGTTACTATTGCAAACCAGATTTTTTGCTTTCCATTTTCCACCTGCGAGATCCATCTATAAACCACATCTCTCCCTTCTTCAATGGAGTCTCTTCCAAGTCCTCTCTAACCTTCGTCATGAGATCCACTTGCAATAGACAATCATGGTCTTCCGGTTCCCATGCCTGCCTTCTCCCTCCAAGAATTCTGCTGGATTTAGATTCTTGTCTGTTCCTATCACCACATCAGGACTGGTTCTGAAATGGTTTCATACTTCAATATCCTCCCTCTTGGTCAATCGCGTAAATCCAAGTGGTAGCCAGCTGGCTCAACACTGAGTTGACCTGATGAGGCGATGCACCACCAAAGCTCCCCCAAAGGTTAACTTTTTTTCTCCCACCACCATTGCTGTTGCTGCCATAGCCTGAACACAAAACTGGCCATCCTTTCACAACCGGCTCCAAACCTTTGCTTAGGAAGGCTACCGGCTGGTACTGCCCCCCCCCCTCTTTTTGGGCAAGGGCACTCCAACTGCTGTCGCCCTGAGCCACCGCCACAATCAAATGAAACGGTAATTTCAGGTTTGCAAGGGCTAAAACCAGAGCGGTTGAAACAAAGCCTTCTTCAGCTCTTCCCACTTCACTATCTCCATCCTCATCCATTCATGTGCTCTCCCTTCCAGGCAGGCTTCTATGCAAAAACTGTGCCAACACTGTGAATTGGTCTACCCAGATTCTACAATACCCCAATAATCCCAACGCTTTCCGCACCTCTGTCTTGTTCCTGGGAGGAGCCAAGCTCTGATCCCCTTCACCCTTTCAGGGTCCAAGGACCTAACCCCTGCTGAATGTAATGTCCCAAAATATTTCTACTTTTTTTTTTCCTACTAACCCCTTCAACCTCTCTGCCCACACATCTGATGATATCTTCTCCTCATCTTCGTTTGTTAACATATACAATGTGAACTTCCTTCCTTCTACCCCACAATTCTATCCAAAACATCTAACAAACCTCTTCCTAGCAGTTCACCCTGAATCCGGAATATACAATATTCTCGGTTTCAGTAACCACATCATTCATTCCAATCTCACCTCTTCCAAAATCTTGACCTCTTGGGATTTCCACTCACCCAACACCTTTGAAGTCTGCTTTGACTTGCATGCTCCCTCTACCCGGATCGCATAACAGATGTCCGGCTTGCGCGTGTGTCGATCAGGAACAGTCGTTCCTGATGGTCAGGACCCACTAACACATTTACCAATGGCTCCCCGCGGGTCCCTCTTGGGAAGCCGGAACCTCCCTAATCATATAGAGGCATATAGCTTCGTTCTCTGGGGTTTGGGACATTCGCATGCAAATGTCCTCTTCCTGCATCTGAAGCAAGTTTCCTAGTCCTGCTGGGACGAACGGGGTGGTGGGAGATCCAGACTCAGTTGCGACCGTGGACTCGACTCGGGTGTGGCCGTCGATACTGCGACTGGCTAAGCGGGTGTCTCCACTGCGCCTGCTGAGGCTAGTAGATGCTTTCATCTGCTCTGCCTCGGATCTGAACATCGTGGGTCTCCTGTTTTTCCTAAACTTCATTCTTGGCTGCCGTTTGCAGAGCAGCTACCATCGATCTGAGACTTCTGTTTGGTTTAACTGAGTCTCGGTTCAAAAACTTGTTGGGCTGCTCTCATCAAATCTGTCATGCCCAAATCAGCCATCCCTCTGTCTTCTGGATCTTTTTCTGGATATCTGGCCATGCTTTGGTGACGAATTGCATCTTCAGGAGAGTCTTGAAGGCAGGGTGTTCTGGCTCCACTCCGAGTACTTGGTTAACCCTGTCACGGAGCCGAGCACAGAATCCCCCGGGGACTCATCCTTTCCTTGTGTTAATTTCAAATGCTTTGGTCAAGTTTTCCTCTTGAGGGATGGCCAATTTTAATTCCTTCATGATCATGTGTTTCATATCTCTCATGTGCTCCCTATGAGCGTTATTATTGATGTTCCAATTGGATCGTGACGTATGGGGAACTTTGTGTCTGCAGCCACTGCTCCCTGTTGCCCTGCATGTCGCTCCTATCCAGGCAGCCATTGCTTCCCTCCTAATGAGGTTCCTCTCTTTCGGGGGTGAAAAGGTTGCCAAGAATATACATCAGTTCTTGGTGTGTGGGTATTCATTAGCCCCAGAAACAATTCCAACTGTTCCGCCACTTCATGAGCATTCTTATGGAGTTTCGGAAGGGTCTTTTCAGATCCTATAACTCAGCAGATTTTATTGGGAAGCACAGAAAACGGTGACTGGATTCCCCCTGCACATTCATGCCATTTGGTACTTTCTCTGATGGGAAGGGCCGAGAGCGGAGATTCTGTTGCCGACCTTCTCCTAGAGGCAAATTCTCTAGGTCCTTGTTTAATTGAGCCAAGTTCCTTCTGAGTCCTGGATATGCAGGTGGAAGTGGAAGCCCTGGGTAACTGGAGCCAGGCAGGGCCGGTGGTGCCGGACTGCGGAGCCGATGCCGGTGGACTACACCATCCATCCTCGTTTTGCTTTCCTCCACCTTGCTGACAAACGTGTCCTACTTCTGTTTCTGGTGGAACTGGACCTTCAAAGTGAACATGATACCATATACCTCCACATAGGGTATTTGCCCTTCATCCGGTGTTTCACTATATACTCTTCAACTGATTGATCCAGTACGTGCTGGTATTCCTTCGGGATCCCAGTGGTAAGGAAACTCGTCTACTAAGGGGATACTTCGGCCACCTATTTGGCATAGGTAGATCATTTTCTTTTTCTCTAGACTCCGAGTGTAAAAGTCCTGCAGATGGGGCAACGCCATGTGTGTAGTACGTGACCCAATGGGGAGTCAGTCGGAATCAGCCCTTCTCAAGTGTCTTTTCTATCTCAATACCCGTTCCCTCTTGGAACGTCTCACACTTGCTTTGTCCTTTCCCATTCTCCACGCTCGCGCCAGCAATCTCCAGATGATTCTCAACTCAGGATTTACACTGTCCTCCAGCAGTCGCTGGATTCCCAGAGTTTAGGACATGTATCCCTTCTTCTATCCTGAAAGGCAACAAACTCACCTGATACACCCCTGGTCTCCGGAGATGAAAGGAGTGGGGTCCTTTCTCTCAGTCGAAATTCCGTGGGCCCACGTTGAGTGCCAAATTGTGAGGTGGAAGCAGATAAAAAACCACCAAAGATTCGTTGAATCCAAGGAAAAAAGGTTTATTTCATGTGTGCTGCAGAGACGGGTTCCCTCAGGCATTGAAGGAACCCAGAGCAAAATTCAGGCAGCATTTTATACCCTAACTGTCCGCCCCCTCGTACGAGGGCTTGGCTCACATTCTTTCTGTTTTCAAATTGCCACATATATTTTGAAGGTTTATGCTGGCTCCCTATCTAGCAAAAGCAGTTACACGGTTTCTGACACCTCGCACATTTATTACAATTCTCATTGTTCTAGCCTTATCTTGTTTTTGTCTCTTGTGCACAAACTGGAACACTTTCTTATTTAGCAGAGCTACTGAGTTTGAGACACACTTCCTTATTTAATTCAGTGGGTCATCCAACATGACTTCGGTTCTGCTCACAGACTCAAGAAGAGGTTTGGAAAAAATATCAGCTTTTGTTTGTACAAAGAGCTGGGTAGACATTTCACAACATACAGACAAAGAGCATGCAGTGAAAGGCCACACCTCAGGGAAGGTATGGCGTCCTTTTATACCTTCAGAGATATCAGCTTAGTATCCAATTCTGGCCCCCTGGCCAATGTCTTCCCTGTGGCCCTGCACTGACCATGCAGCAAGAAAGGGGGGTTGGTGCTGGGTGCTTAGCAACACAGGTATTTGCCTGGTGTATCCTTGCCAAGCTATGACATATTCTGTTCCAGGCACCTAGTTATACAAAAAAAACGAAGATAGCAGAAATTAGATCACTGGTAGAAGGAAATGACAAAGGTAATTCTAATTCCTACAGAAGGGAAATAGCGAGTTATTAAGTCCCACTAATTCTACCTATTCTACTATTTTGTCTATTCAGTGAGAATACAGATTGGTTTGCCTCACCTCTTTCAACTCCTGCTGTTCTGCTCCCCAATTAGCTTGACGTGTTAAAGTTAGGATTTTAGAAAGTCCAACTACATGACATTCAAATGGCAAATGTTCATGTTTCAGGTGCTGTATAAGTTGGAGGGGGGATGGGAGGAGAAAGTAGAACATAGCATTGAAGTTCGAAATCTGCAGTTGCTATGACAACTAGAAGGTGGTTCAGCATGTCAGCCAACCATGTTTTTTCATAACTTGAATAGCCACATATCCTCTATAGTAATAAATCTACTGCTTGGAAGTCCAGTGTCTAATACTATACAAAAGAAAAGGGAACTCTGGTTGTTGCTTAGCAAACAACCAAATTACCTACCAAATTAGCAGGCATGGAAGCTGTGGTAACTTCATCTGCATGACAGGCTGCTTTGCTGTATTTTTTTCAAGTTTGCATATTAATTTATGCAATTCGTGTCTTTTTTGCAACCCCTTCTGCCGTCCAACCATGTGGGTGGCAGCTCCCCTCTTTTGTGTCCTGGTTATGGTTAAAATGTAGGTAGATGGTTCCTCATAACACTCTCTCCACCTGGGCACAAGATGGAGAAGTAAATCAATAGCCGGTCTTTTTCAGCAAAGTTGGAAAATCTCGCTACTGTTAGGAAGGACAGTTATACAACTGTATACAGTATACAAGGAAAGAGACGTGCGACGATGCAAACATGGAAAAGGTGCAAGACGTAACTGCTCCTAGGTGGCCGTGCGCAAAGCCGGAGCAACTAAGCTGCGACTGCCGTAAACGCTACAAAGAGCGGGCTGTGCGCGATTCTGGAACTCGCGCAAAACTGTTCCCGGAGTCCCAGGCGGGGGCGGAGCAAAGTTGCGCTGCGCTTCTTCGGTGGGCTGTGCTTGGAGAGCGGGAAGTGATCTCAGGCGCAGAGGAAATCCCGCCTGCCCGCGCCCGGCCTGTGTGTTGTGCTCTCCGTGTTGGCGACGCCGAGGCGAGATCGGCGAGGCGCTTCTCCGGGGGTGGCGGAGGGGCCGGCTGCGTCTGCGAGGGAGACATGTCGGATCAGGTGGGAGGCTCACGCTGGGCGGGAAGCAGCTCGCAGTCGGCCGCCCCAACTGCCCCACTGAAAGGCGCCCGGGCATTCCTCAGGCGGCCACAACAACCCGGGTCCCCTCGGCCGGAGGGGCTTAAAGGCATGGCAACCCGCCCCCGGCGAGCCTAGGCCGGCTTGGCCCCCGGGCCTGCCTCGCCACATCCGTTTCGTGCCCCGGGTTTAGCCTTCCTAACGTGCTTCCGGGCCATGAAATCGAATCGCCCCGAACCCCCGAAATGCCCTCTCGGTAGAGCGTCGGAGACAGATTGGAGGTGGCTCCTTTGGAGGAAACCCATTGGGAGAAATAACAAAAAGGCCAAAGTTTCTGTTTGGGCTCCTTTTTATTTCAGTTTCCTCTCCACGATCCCGCTTCTCGTCCGATGCGTCTTTCATTCCAGTCTGACTTTCAGAAAAGGGGGCGAAATTTCTTCTTCAGAAACGACCACGATGATCGTAAATGAACCATTGTTTTGAGATGTTCTGCAAGACTGCTCCTTGCACCGGGAACATCAAGACTTGTTCACACGACCTGACATTTCCTGTTCGGCTTGCCTGGAGCATGTTTTGGCAGGATAGCCCTTTTTAATTGCATAAGCTTTGACATTATTTGAACAAAAATCAGATCCATGCGGTGGCCAGACGGAGTAAAAATAGAAAGGCTCTCCTTAGCCATTAATTCAAATTTAAATTTGTCCAACAAATTAAACATAATGGGCCAGTTTTATCATTAGAGTGTCTTAACACTTAACACTTCATCATAACATTAACTTATATCTTAATGTTATGAGTCTTTGCTTCATGGAAGCGGGAGCAGCAATTTACACAAGGTTGCTTTCATTTTCACTTCCATGCAGTTAATCCATATCGTGGATTATTTTAAAAACAATATAGTGACAACAATTGACTTGTTTCAGAAATAGTAATTGGAAAGTGTTAAATATAGTAGTGCAAACTTCCAGTCTCCTTCCAAGCAAATAGAGATTCAGCATGGACACAGGGCTCATTCATATAATGCTATCATAAAGTGTTAGATTTGAGCAGCTGGACTGTTTTATGAATTTGCATAGGGAATCCCTATTTTTTAAAGTGGGGAAAAATTTGGGCTGTTAATTTTTTCTTAATTTTTTTTTTCTAAATATTTCAGCCAGTGATATTATTGCATCAGTGCCATGTCAGTTGGTAATCCTGCATTTCAGATTTTCTATAGTATCAAAAGAAAATAGTATTGGTTATATGTATGTGATGTTGCTTGTTTTTATTATTTTTTCTGGTTTTTATAACTTAATTTACATTCCAAGTCAGAGAGAAAGATACCAAATACTTTCCTCACATGTTTTCTACTAAGAGAACTAGAAATGTGGGAGGGACAGGGCTTCAGAGCACTAAATACTGGAGAACCTCTAAAATCAGTTAAGACTTAGAACTAACTGATCTGTCTGTGATTTCACTGAAGTAGTTCATGGAATTGCTTTTACAGTTAGAATTTAAAAGTTTCAGAATAATTACTAAATAGGAATGAAGCTGAATCAGTAAGAAGATAATTAAAAGAGTGTAAATAAATAGCCTGTACTTTTTGAGCTATATAAAATTGAAACTTGGAGGTCTAAACTCTCCAGAGAAGCATAAGTAAGGGGATTTACATTTAATTAGGCACTACCAATAGCTTTTTTCAGTAGGCTAGGTTCATTTTATGCATTTACTGTACCTTTAGGCAGTTGTACATTCTGTCTGCATATAGATTGTGACTAACAGAAGCCACTTATTCACTATTAATTGCAAAATAAGCTGTAATATAACTATGTTTTGAAGTAAAGAAAGGCTAGGCTTCTTTATTGCTAGCAATATTTTATCTTGTGATTTGAGAAAGGAGCAAGTACAAGTAAGTCCTTCACTTACGACCACAATTGAGCCCAAAGTTTCCGTTACTAAGCAAGGCAATTTATACCTCGTTAAGCAATTTGTACCTCGTTTTATTACCTTTTTTGCCATACTTGTTAAGCAAATCACTCCAATTGTTAAGTGAATCATGCGGTCATTAAGTGAACCTGACTTCCCCCACTGGTTTTGTTTGTGGAAGCTGACTGGGAAGGTTACCAATGGTGACCACATGACCCCAGGTTAGTACATCTGTCATAAACACATGCCAGTTGTCAAACACCTAAATTCTGATCACATGATCATGATGTTGCAACAGTTGTAGGTATTGACAACTGGTCATAGGTCACATTAATCTCAACTTAATAACAGTTCATTGAGTGACTGTTAAAAGTTACCACAGCACTGAAAACAGACCTATGACCATTTTTCACATGACAGTTGCAGCAACCCCATGGTCATATGATCAAAATTCAGATGCTTAGCAATTGGTTCATATTTATGACAGTTACGCTGTTCTGAGGTCATGTGATCACCTTTGTCATCTACTGACAAGCAAAATCAATGGGAAGTCAAATTCATGTAATAACTGTGTTCCTAACTTAACAACTACAGTGATTCACAAACAACTCTGGCAATTTTGTGAAATGGGACAATATTCATTTAACAACTGTCTCATTTAGCAACAGAAATTTTGGGCTCAATTGTGGTTGTAAGTCAAGGACTACCTGTAATCATTTCTTAGATTTTGCAGATTGGACCAAGCACCCAGATATTGAGAGTATTTGATCTTCAATGATTTTTCCTCTTTTTCCTAGCTACATTTTTATCATATAGAAATTAAAATTGGAATTTAGAGTCTTTTTTGAAGCTCTGAATTGCTGCTTTATTAAAAAATATAATCAACCATGAAATAAATGAAATCGGAACTCTAAAAATTGGGAATCGTTTAGTACTTTGTAGCATCTTAGTTATAGCTTTAACAGATGCGTTATGTTTTTATTAATGAATCTAGTCATGTTGAGTTTATTTTATGTTCTTCCTCTCCCTCTAATCTTGTCTGAAGACAAAAGAGCTTGAAGAAATTCCAAAGAAAACCCTTATTATGAACAAATTTACTCTTAATATGCAAAAAAGAGAAGCATGAAAAGAATATTCTCATGGTTACCATTTTTGTCTCTGTATATGTTTCATTTTTTATTACAGGAAGCCAAACCTTCAGCAGAGGATTTGGGTGATAAAAAAGAGGGAGAATACATTAAACTTAAGGTCATTGGGCAGGTGAGTTCTAATCTATGCTACTTTATCCTTCCTAATTTTACACGTATAACCATATAGATAGGTAGAGTTATATAGTATATCAGTTCTTTTTCTTTTTAATATTTTCCTGCAAGTATAGGATCTGCCTTTTTTATCTACTAAAATATATTTAATGTCGTACTGTATATATGTAGACTAGCAAATGGTGTTTGTATTTTGTAAACAGAAGTATTCTTGCATAAGAGGACTCTAAAATTTCTTAAGTCCTATCATAATCAGGAGGATGATTTTGTATTAAATTTGAGCTTCCTGTTTTTATACAAGTTATAAATTCTAGAAACCAAAATAGATGTAGTCATTCTTATATGCATGCATCTAAAATAAATAAGTTGAAAATAAACAAGTTATAAAATAAAAAATCAAACAAAAATAAACAATAAGAATCAATGTGTTATGAGTTTTCCTGTTTTAAAGTCACAAAAATTGTGATTGTTCCCTATAATAAAATATTTGAAACATTTCAAGCTTTGTTGCAAATTCGAAACAAAATATTATTGTATCCCTCATAATTTGTTTTATTTTTAACATAGTTTTTACAATGGAAGATTATACTTGCAAGCTTATATTTCAATATGAATTCAGTGGTAAGAAAGAATCTGACAGCAAAAATCTGATTACATTTACTTACCAATTCTATACTATATGGTCATACTTAAGGAAAAAAGTATTGGATCCAAGCTCAAAACATTTTATATATAATTGCCATTTTAATACTATGTACCAGTAGAATTATTATATTTTGTGTTCAATTTGCAGGACAGCAGTGAAATTCACTTCAAGGTGAAAATGACAACGCATCTAAAGAAGCTTAAAGAATCGTACTGTCAGAGACAGGTTTGTAACTTGAAGTTTTCCTTGCTCACATGATGTCAAATCTAAGAAGTTCAGTTTTTATGTTCCTCTGCACCTGACTGAATGTATTACTGCATAAAATTAAAATAAACAAATGGATGGTAGACAGTAGTGAATATCTGGGTTTTTGTTCGGTCAGTTAAAATTGACTCCATTTCTCTTCGTTTAGGGAGTTCCAATGAATTCACTCAGGTTCCTCTTTGAGGGTCAGAGAATTACTGATAATCATACTCCAAAAGAGGTAAGTATTCTTGGAGATCAATTCCTTATGCTGTTTGTAGTTATGTCAGTATTGTATAGCTTTTTGGCAATAGCTATTCAAAATAGTTAGATTGACCAAAAACAAGCAAACAATCCAATCCTGGTTACTTAAGAGTAGAAATGAATTTATTTAACAAAGTGAATTTCCATTTTAAATTATATTGTTGAAATGAACAAGTTTGAGGAACCCTGGAGTGGTCATTTGCTTTGAAGAATTGTCAGCACTTTTCAGTTACTGTAGTACAAAACAAAATTCTGGATATTTGTAAATATCTTTTGTACCAGACTCTTAACTGATACATATTAAGAGAAAATACATATTCTAGAAAAATTAAATTAGATTCTGGATGTCTCCTATCATGTAAATGTACTCAACAGTTTGTACTACCCAACCATATTCAAGACATGCTTTCTTGAAAAGCAACCCCTACTTCCATATGTCCAAATGTGAACTATGCTTTAACATCTTCATGTTTGACAAGGTTCTCGAGAATTGTTCAAAAAATTTGACTGGATCGTATTAACCTATCAAATTTACATTTTAATTTTCTGGCAAAGAAAAAAGTGATACAGATTCTCTGATCTTAAAAAATTCTAAAAGTTCCCTTGGTATAAAGTTTTAGATATCTATTGTGCATGTATTTCCTCTGGTACATAGTTTATCTAGTCATTTTTCACCTGTAGGTATATTAGAATGTAGAATGGTGAATCAATTTTGATCAAAATTACAGAAACAAACATTGCCTGAAAAGCCGCATTCTGAAGGTTAAATTGTGGCTCTGAAATAGTTCTGTATGACCCAAATGGATTCAAATCAATAAAAATTATGTCCCATTATATTACAGAACTTATTTTCAAGTAGGTTAGTTAAAACCTTTTAGTATTTATATAGTTCTGTTTGAATTGTAAATTAAAGCTTGTATGTGTAATTGATGTTTTGCTTATACAAGACAGAATAAAATACATCACTTTCCAGAAAATGAGGTCCAGATATTTTAAAGATAGCAGGGTGCTATTAAGAAGCTTTTCCTGCAGGTGCACTCCATGTGATTATTACCATGACAGTTTTGTGTGATCTCTTGTAAAGAGCTTTTAAAAGTTCATCCTTGATTTTTTAAAATATATTTTCTAAAAATTTAGTTTTAAATGTTACCTAAATTAAATAAAATAGTAGAGTAATATTTGCATTTTATAAACTGATTTTCAAAATTTATCCATTAAATTGGTACATGCTGGTTCATCTTTTTGGGGAAAAAAATCTTCCTCCAGAAGTTAGGGAAACAAATTAAGGAGAAATGCATTGGTCTTTAAAAATTGGAAGGCAGGGTGCATGAAAATCTGCTTTATCTGCTTTCTTTCATACTTGGAATTTTGGATTCAACCTGTGTTCCTCTAAAATTTTAGTAAAATTGGTATCACAATACAGTTTGGATTATTTTATTAGATAAATAATATAATTCGATTTTGGGGATTCGAGTATATATGAACAATGTGCATTGCTTCCTAGTTGACAGTGAGTAGTCAACTTTAGTGATCTAATCTAAGGAGGCTCAAACCTTGACTAGTACATGATAGAGAAATCTTCATAAAATGTACAGCTGTAGGCAAGACAGGACAGTTAAAAAAACTTCCTAGAAGATGACAGTGGCAAACCATTTTATTGCTATGAAAACCATGAAGTTCCCAAGAAATTGTAATTTATTAAATGTTTTTTCAGCATTTCCATCAATTAGAGAAGAACTTCCAGTTCCAATTACTGTCAAGTGAGGACCATTTGTATACATAAGAACTGATAATACTAAAAAAACTGACAAGACAATAAAACGTAGCTGCTGTTCCTGGAGTTACTTTACTACCCTGCATCTTTCCTACATTATCCACAAAGCTCATGAGAATGGCCTTTTATTTTATTCTATAATAATTTATTTATTAAATGTATTTGCCATCCATCTCAGGTGTGTGATTCTAGGTGACTAAGAATGTTTTAAAAAGGAAATTATTACCCAAGCTCTGCAAAATATTTATAATCTCTACATTTTATTTATTTAAAATTTTAT
Source organism: Laticauda laticaudata (assembly GCA_004320025.1). Classification (NCBI taxonomy): domain Eukaryota; kingdom Metazoa; phylum Chordata; class Lepidosauria; order Squamata; family Elapidae; genus Laticauda; species Laticauda laticaudata. Next base: position 64,160 of record BHFT01053385.1, read on the forward strand.
ATGATCATCCATCTTAACCAAGCTCATAACTATACTATCATTAAATAGCACTGTATTTCACAGAAGTCATGAACTTCTTATTCTCTTATGCATGGAGAAAGTGAAACATCATTCTATAGCATAGATAAACAGTTTGATATAGTGCACTATATCACTATATACTGCACTATATCTTAATATAGAGCAGAAGACATAACCAAAGAGAATTTACAATATGTATGGATTTATTTTAATTTAAAATTAGCGCTTAAACCATGCTTTATGGTATAAGATATTTAATGATTGTGTATTGTGGCATATTTATTTTTTTAAATAAAGTTTTAGTAACCCAATACTTGCTGAGAATCGCTTTATATATGCACTGTTTACTTATTTTTTAACTCTGCTGCTAGTTTCTTCTGCAGAAAATCCACAGAACCAATGTGCATGGTGAGCATCCAATATGGCTCTGTATTTTGGATTTTTAAAAATAAAATTGTGGTTCTTATTTTACAGCTTGGAATGGAAGAAGAAGATGTGATTGAGGTTTATCAGGAACAGACAGGAGGCCATTCAACAATTTAGAATGTTTGTTTTTTCCCCTTTATCCTTTTTTATTTTTAAATAATAGTTCTTTTGTAATGTGGTATATAACACTGAATTAAAACCAACACCACATTCCTATGTTTTAAATATTATTTCCAGTTGTCTGTTTTGAATTATTGTGCTCATTATACACTGTCATTGTGTCAGACTTTTGTGATCCTACTACAGTTGTACTTCCCAATTTTTCCAATTTCCTCTTTAGAAAAGCAACTGTCTACACATGCAGTTACATGTTGGCAATGGTCATGTGTCCAAGCGTTGGCTATTTGGCAGTAGGCAGAGGTTTCTACTATTCACGTTGGGCTGAAATTTAGGTGTGTGACTTTTATTTGTGGATTTTAAGAGAAGATATGGAAACTTTTTGAAATACAAACAGAAGGATTGTGTCCTAATATTAAGAAGAGTTTTCTGTAGATTTTACTGGGAAGTATCCAAATACTGATGGCAAAAATGTAGTTTCTTTATGGTAATATTATCTTTGAAATGGCTTCACTGAAGATAACATGGAAATTGTTTGGGGTTTTGTCAACAGAAGATCCTAGGAAAGTTTTAATTAATGTACATCTTCATGCAACAAGATTTATGATTTTTATGTTGTACCTGTTTGCCTGGAATGTGGTTTTTCAATGGACATAGATTGTATTGGCTTCCCTTTAAATAAATAAGAAGAAACAAATTCATAAACCTCTGCATTTTCTTTTAAGACTTAAATTTGGAAGATTATTTGAAAAATTAGTGAAGAACATTTAAAGAAGATAATTTATCGATGCTGGAGGATGTTACACAGGAAAAAAAATGATTCCCTTTGAAAATTAGCACTTTTCCCTGCTACTTGCTCTCAGTGTATAAGTAGAAATTAAGAATTTATCTTTCACCGGAAGTTGTATTTTGTAATGTGAGCTCCAGAACTCTGAAAATTAATGGTAAAGTAATGAATAAGTATGGAAAAAATGAAAATGCTATCTAAACATCTTCAGTGGTGTTTAAAAAACAGGGATGTACCAATTCTTCAGTTACAGAGAATCACAGAAAATATTGGGACTCAAATTAGATATGAATAACAATAAATGTATTGGTTTTAATAGAACTTAACACTATCTTGTAATCTATATTGGAAAACCTAGGTACTTTGCAGAATTACATGCATCCCATATGCATGCACTATTAGTGTAATAAAGATTAGAAACACTGAAAAAGCATTGATCTAGATCAGTATCCTCACTTTTTAGAATTCAAAAGTTTTTCTTTTGACTTCAATAGGTTCAGGATTGAAGACCTGGCATTAAATCCTGTTTGTATAGAGAAGTAAACTAGTTCATTTTTCAGACAGCTCCCATTGGCAATCTTAGAGTGTAAGTACCCCTGAAAATAAGTTAATTTTCTGGAAATAAGTTATTCATGTTTGGAAGTTATGTGAAATAGTGTTCTGGAATGAGGCCTGATCAAAACTTTTTTTTCCTAAGTGATTTTTTTCCCTAAGTCTAATTCAAAATGTTCTATCTTATCTCTTTTAGCCAATTGCAGAATTGTCATAGAAAATCTGTCAATGCTAGAAAGATTCTTTAGCTCAGGTTTGCAATATTCATGGCAGCACTAGGAACACTGCTCTACCTCGGCTATATTTTCATTGCCAGGGGAATGGGAAAGGTCAGAAATTAAGACTGCAGTGTTCTTAAGCATTCTTTAACAAACCATTTAATTGTATTTAATTTTCAGGCACTTAACTGTAAAGTGTTAAATGGATCTTCTCCAATGCTTGTAGTTTCCATGTCCAACTTCTGATGCCTTTTTGTACGCATGCCAAACTTTTTTTAAAAATTAAAACTTGTTTTCAAAAATCAAAATCTAAGTGTTATCCATATCTTTAGCATTAAATACTTGAATGAAGTCAGTGGGAAGGATTTGTAATGTGATCCTTGATTATTTGCCCCTTACGTTGATGTTTCTTCTAGTGGGCGGGCAGCAGTTTGCAAGAGAAAAGTTTTAAATGTCTACAATAAAACCCATAGTGATTAAAGATTAAACACTTAAAAATAAGACTCATTTAAAAAAAATGAATAATAGCATAATTAGTCTGAAAGAAAATTTGGGAGCCAGCTGAATTTGCTTTAAGAAGAACTTTAACAGCTGGGAATTCCTTACACCTGAGCAGTACATGACACCAGACCAATTTCTAGGATCATAAAAATTAATTCACATTTAAAACACAAAACACTGCAGAAATGAGAGTATGAATCATGTTCTTAGGCTGTCTCTTAAATAGAAATACCAAGGCCCCTATTTCTGAAGACCACCTTGTTAAGATGTTATTCATCAGGAAGCATGTTATTATACAATATATAACATGTTATTCATCAGGAAGGTCTACATTTCTATTTTACAAAACAAAAATATAGCTCATGTCTTAATCTCAAGATTTATAACCTAAAAGACAGTCTCTTATACCTTAGGAGTTTTCAAAGGAAAGAGCCTACTTTATAGCCTAAAAATGAAATAGTTAGAAGGGTAAAGAAAAAATAATTTAAAGTTTAGAGATGAAACTGCATAGGAACCAATCAAAAGCGGAACCCACAGATGGCATTTACTACAACCTATCAAGCTAGCTTGACTATGGTTGGGGTCAGTGCTAAAGAAAATGTGGCATGTTTGCAATAACAGCAAATAGATTATATTTACATATACCCACACATATCCCAGTATGGGTTAAATTGTTTAAAACTGTCTAGATATATCAGTACTTTCTTAGGGATCAGACAAAATTTGAAGAAAAGTATTTAGTAGTTCTATATAATTACTCAAAAAAATATTTGGGGATGGCTTAGGACTTTAATCATCTTCTGTTGTAAAAGAACGCCGGAAGTAGGAATAAACCCACGGACGTGAAATATCCTGTCTTCGATCTAGTCCACAGGCTTCTACAAGTAGTTGATACTGAAATTGTTGCTCCTTCTCCAGTTCTGCCATTTGTCTGGAACCATATAAATTAATAAAAGAAAATCTGTAATTTTAACAATATTATAGGGAACAGATACGGCAAATTGAAGTGGGCTGAAAAGCAAAGACCAGCCCCTAACTGAACAAGGAAGATAAAGGGGCAAGGGATTTCTTAGAACTCATCCCTTGTTGGGACACAGAAGAGCTTCTATGTGACACCTTCAGGTATGGGCAAACTAGTTTCAAACCCAGTCTTTCTTAAATCTTGGATCTCAAGCAATATGCAGCATTAATGCAATAATCACTAATTTATAACTTGTAAAATAAGAATTACAGTATGTATTCCACTAAAAATTCTTGCCATAGCATTTGGGAGCAACTAAACATTGGGGAGAATGTTACAGGAAATTCACTGCCATTAACATTAAGCATTAATTATCAATTGGCAAAAGTGTATTGCTAATAAAAAGCCATTCTTACCACAAACTATAGGAGCATATTTACTAGTAAGGGGCAGAATACACTACAATGAATACTCATTGGATACCTGGACATTGAAATGAAAGATATAGCTTCATGGATGATTTCTGCCTATGAAATCAGCCTGATCCTTGACCCATTTTTTTTGTAAAGACTCAGCATTGCTCCTGCCTCAGTCAATGTAAGGTGACTGGTGGACAATACTGTATTTACTGGATAAAGGAAGAGATTCTAATCTAGAAATGTGATTCACTTAGTTCACTTAGACTAGGGATGTCAAACTTGATTTCACTGAGAGCTACATCAGGACTGTGTTTGAGGCTAGACTGGGTGTGGCCAGGGTGGGCATGGCCGGCATGCCATCCCTCATGTTTCGTGTCTGGTGGCCCAAGTGCTTGGCCAGTGAAAATGGGCTCCTGAGCTTAATTTTCAGCTGGGACGGCCTGCAACCTGCCAGTGAAAATGGAGCTTGGGAGGACCGCACAAATTCCTTGTAAGCTCCACTTTTGCTGGCAGAGGCACCACGGTCTCGTCCTTCAATGTTTCCAGGGCGGCCCTGCCGGCCAGATTTAAGCATCGCGTGGACCAGGTCCAGCCCCTGGGCCTTGAATTTGATACCCCTGACTTAGGCTAAGAATTATGTCATCTAACATTAAATTAGGCTTCTCGTAGATCCAATGCTATAACAGCTGAAAACAGGCATCCTGTCATAATTCACTATTAAGAATAGTTTTTTCCTAGGAAATTCTGTATACCTTGAGAGTAATAATGCTTGCTTTCTTGCTTCTTCCAAAGCAACTCTTGCCTCTTCCTCAGCTCTTCTCCTTCTCTCTTCAGCCTCAAGCCTCATTTTCTCTTCTTTCTCCTTTTTCCTCTTCTCATATTCCAACCTTTGCTCCTCGGCCATCTCTGCTAACTGTCGCCGTTCTTCCTCCAGTTGCATCTCTATTTCTTTCTGTCTGCGTTTTTCTGCTTCTAAGGAACAGAGAGAAAGCAAGCAGGCAAGCTACTAGCTATTTCTATTTCAGGAGAAATAAAGTAATTGAAATGAAAAGATTGGAAAACTCTGTATTTAGGGGAAACCTCAAGTGCATGATTAATTAGATGTTTTATTGCAAAACATTAATATTTTGCAGTGTGGTGCATTATGAAAAGCTAGAGGACCAAAGGGAAATGTGCCAAACAATAAACAGTTCTGGTGTAATGTTGGGAGTGAACATAGGAAGTGGGCATAAATAAAACTTCAAAAAACAAAATATGAACTTAGGCCAATTTCACACTCAGCCGAATCTGCCTCTTGTAGAGATAAAACAAGGGGTGTTGGGAGGTGGAACTAAAATAAACCTCTAGCTGATAGTATGTTGAACTCTTTGATTTTTTCACCAGAAATTGAACACTTATGCCCACACAGGCATTTCCTTCAGCTGTTGTGTTGCTGTTAACATTAAAATTGTTTTTAGATTTTATCATCTTTACTGGCTTAAATTACCTTACAATTTATTATATTTATAACAATTATTTTGTTTTTATGAAAAGCAGTATAAAATGTTGAAAATTAATTAAAGAGTTGTGCAGTGGAGTACTTTGATCCATGCGATAGACCATTGTCCTACATAAAAATCATGGTTTTCTTGAAAGATACAGACTTTTTCCTGTACCACTGCTTGAAGAAAGTGTCCTCTAAAAACTGACACTAGATTTGGAAGTTGATTTTGAGTCCATTTTCAACCCAAAAATGTCCAATTAGGTCATCTTTAATAACACCAGCCTGTACCAGTACCCCATTTCCACCTTGCTGGCATCTGAGTCCAAGTGAAGCTCTGCCTATTACTGATCCAGCCATGGGCCCATCCATCTGATCCATCAAGAGTCACTCTCATCAGTACATAAAACCTTTGAAAAATCTGTCTTTAGATATTTCTTGGCCCAGTTTCAACTGATGTGTCTTGTTCAGTGGTGGTCAGATTTAAGTCTTCCTTACTTTGGCCATGTTTCTGAGCATTGAATACCTTGTACTTCTGGGCACTCCAGATAGGTTGGAGTTATGCAATATGACAGCACTGGAGGATAATGGGTTGCTGGTAGCTTCACATTAGATTCTTCTCAAATCTTTGGCAGTTAAGTGCGTCTTTTTTTCTCAACATGTTTCTCGCGACCCTGTTGGCTATTTGCAACAGACAGTTTGATGGTTCTGTGATCACAGCCCAATATCTTAGCAATTTCAAGAGTGCTGCATCCCTCTGAAAGACTTTACAATTTTTGACTTTTCAGAGTCAGTTAAATCTCTTTTTTAGCCCATACTGCCTGAGGAAAAGAAGCCGCCTAATAATTATGCACACCTTGATATGGGGTGTTGGTCTCCTTAGGCCACACCCTCCCTCATTACACAAATACACATCACCTGATTTGCTTATATCCACTAAGCATTAAAGTTTATACAGCTTGGAGGTGGAAAATATGCATACAAATGATGATATGGTCGAAGTACTCATGCCTAATGTGTGCATGGTGTATTTAACATCAGCAATCAGATTTCCTATAGAGTTAAATGAGCTCATATTCATTGATTCAATAATCTTAGCCTCTAACTATAATTGAACTGAACTGCTGAAAGAAATGACTAAGAATTCCATTGGAGACCAGAACCAAGGAGAGGGGAATTGAAAACAGTCTTGAAACAAAAAGTAAAACTTTGTTAAAATGGGAATACTACTGTGGTTTCTTCCAAGCAGAGGACCACCCTTGGCCTTTGAGAAGTGCTGCTGAGATAGCAAAAGGCCATTTGAAATATCCAAACATACAATAATGGCAAGCTTCTACAAAATGGATAGATATTTCTTATAAATTACAGTAAATAATTTTTCACGGTGAGGTGAAACTACAGAAACAACTGTCCTTCCTTGGCCTGATTCTAGCATTTGATTGCAAATACTTTTATTTTAACATCTCCCTCCCTCTTAATCCAGGAAATTTGTCAATGACACCACCTACCCAAAAAGCTTAATTTACCATAAATGACACAAGAGCCTTACTGACATCTTACTAGAAAGTTAATATTTCACTGGGAAATATTTTACACTTGCCTATTAGAATGTTCACTAAATTAGTAAAATGTCATGACGTTTGTGTTCATATGCTAGGAATAATAACTGAATTCAGAATTTATTCTTTCCTTATGGTTTTCTTCCTTACCCACATCCTCTGAGTATTGTTTTGAATTTGGGAAGTGGTAATAATAAAGCAGTATGTGTAGTCAAATGAGATTTTGACTGATTTTTTAAAAATAGGTGGGGCAATTTCTCAAGGATAGGAAAGGAATGATATGTATATATTTGAATCGATTGGCAACTTTTAGTAATATTATTCCTCTATTTAAAACACACACAAATACATTTTATTTTTTAAAAAGGCATTACAAGATATACTAAAGTAGCACTTCAATTGAGAGGACCCTGCTATCTTCCTTGCTTCCTTCCTTCCTCACAAAGCCAGGCACTTAGGAATTTCCTAGGAAGTTTAAAAGAAGAATCCTATGACAATCTTGCTAAGGATTTCCACAGAGCTGGGGTTGGCTCTGACATCATGGCCTGTCTTAGGTTACCTGCCCGTTCCAGTTCCTGTGCCTGCTTCTTCCTCTGTATCTCCAAAAATCTCCTACGCTGTTCCTCCTGCTGCCGCCGGGCCTGGTCTTGGGCTGCCTTCTCCGCTCGTTGTTCCTTTTCTGCCTCTTCTTCCTGCCGCTGCCGCTCTGCTTCAAGCTGCTGTTTTCTTAAACTGAGAGAAAATAAAGTTGGTCATAAAAATCCAGTAGGACTCAGGGAAGCATTGCCTGGGAATGTATAGTAGATCAAACAGGTAAGACCAGAAATAAAAATTAGAAACAATTCTTCTCAAGCCTTAACTTGGAAATATGTCAACAGCCATTGGATTTGTAATTTACTTTTTCCTTTTTGTTCTATATGTGAGGCAAGAAAACTTGTTACAATAACTCCAGGAGTAGCATGATAGCTAGAATAATTTCTACACTTGTCACTGGGTTAGCTGAAGGGAGCATTGACTGGTTCGTGATGTTCCTTGCCTGTTCTTAATTTCTGAAGCTTCAAAAGATTTTGGGGAATCAGACAGAAAAGGCTGCCATAGGTATTCATGGTTTCTTGGCAGTTTTTGGATGGGGGTGGGAAAGGGAAGGGTGTGAAAGCATCCCACAACTTCTCTTGTCAAATAGGAGATAATTATTTCTTTCTGCTCACCGAAACTCCTCAATCCTCCTTTTCTTCTCCTGTTCCATTTCTTCTCTCATTTTCTCCATACGCTCCTGCTCTTCCTGCTCTTTCCTTTTCCGCTCTTCCTGTTCTTTTCGCTTTGTCTCCACTGCCAGCCGTCGCTTCTTTGCCCTCTCTGCTATTAACCTATCTCGTGATAGTTTCAGCTCTTCTTTGTTTAGAGACAAATCCTGGTTAATTGAAGGCGAATAAAAGAGGTTTAGGATCAAACACTAAGTCTGGCCTGGACTTTATTAATGGAATAGAGAAGGGCATTTCCAATATATTTGGTATCTGAAGAAGGAGATACGGGATTTATTTAAACTGTCAGAATGCTACATTTATTCCTTTTTTAATGAAAAGGTTTTTTTTTTTAATGATTTAAATACATCTTTACGAGAACAGTGTTGTTCCAGGTGTTTATATTTTAAATCAGTCATATCCATAGTCACAGATACAGCTTTCTAACATCACATCATTATCTATTACCAAATTTTTCTTCTTTAATTAATCTCATTAATTATTTTCATCACATCAATCTCCTATCTTTCTTT